>JAOQMS010042465.1:0-13704 GCA_027563885.1 Erythroxylum longipes
CCAAAGATGCACCGACGGGCTATTTTTCCAACCAAAGGTTCCTAGTGCCAGTGCTGACGGGCTGTTTTGCCCACCGAACTTGTGTCGACCGGCTGTTTTTCCAACCAAAGGTGCCTAGCGCCTGTGCCGACGGGCAGTTTTACCTACTAAAGGTGTGCCAACGGGCTGTTTTTCCCACCGAAGGTACCTAGCGCCGCTCCCGATGTGCTGTTTTGCCCACCGAAGGTGTGCCGACGGGTTATTTTTCTGATCGAAGGTGCCTAGCGCTCGTGCCAACAGGCTGTTTTGATCACCAAAGTTGTGCCAACGGGCTATTTTTCCCTCCCAAGGAGCCTAGCGCCGGTGCTGGCGGCTTGTTTTTCCCATCAAACTTGAGGCGACGGGCTGTTTTTCACACTGAATGTGCCTAGCGCCCACGGAAGGTACGCCTACTAGTTGTTTTTCCCACCAGAGGTGACTACCAAACGGGCTGACGGGCTATTTTACCCACCAAACTTGTGTCCACGGGCTATTTTTCCCATCAAAGGAGCCTGGCGCCCATGCTAACGGGCTGTTTTGCCCACCGAACTTATGCCGACGGGCTGATTTTCCCAAAGAAGGTGCCTAGTGCCTGAGCCGACGGGCTGTTTTGGCCACCGAAGGTCTGTCGACGTGCTATTTTTCCCACCAAAGGTGCCTAGCGCCCGTGCCGACGGGCTGTTTTGCCCACCGAAAGCCTACCGAAGGGCTGTTTTTCCCACCGAAGGTGCCTAGTGACCGTGCCGACGGGCTATTTTGCCCACCGAAGGTGCACCGGCGGGCTGTTTTCCCCACCGAAGGTGCCTAGCGCCCATGCCGACGAGCTGTTTTGCTCGCCAAACTTGTGCCGACGGGTTGTTTTTCCCACCAAAGATGCCTAGCGCCTGAGCCGATGGGCTGTTTTGCCCACCGAAGGTCTGCTGATGTGCTGTTTTTCCCACCAAAGGTGCCTAGTGCCCGTGCCGACGGGTTGTTTTGACGAACGAAGGTCTACCGATGGGATGTTTTTCCCACCAAAGGTGCCTAGCGACTGTGCCGACGTGCGGTTTCGTCCACCGAACTTGTGTCGACTGGTTTTTTTAACGCCGAGCTTGTGTCGAAGGGCTGTTTATCCCATCAAAGGTGCCTAGTGCCTGTGCAGATAGGCTGTTTTGTGCCCCTAAGGTCTGCCGACGTGCTGTTTTTTGCACCGACAGTGTCTAGCGCCCGTGGCGACGGGCTGTTTGGCCCACCGAACTTGTGCCGACGGGTTGTTTTTCCCACCGAAGGTGCCTAGCACTCGTGTCGACATGCAGTTTTACCCACCGAACTTGTGCCGATGGGCTATTTTTCCAAACAAAGATGCCTAGCACCCGTGCTGACGTGCAGTTTTGCCTACTGAAGGTGTTCCGACGGACTGTTTTTCCCACCGAAGGTACCTAGCGTTGCTCTCGATGGGCTATTTTTCCTACCGAAGGTGTGCCGACGTGCTATTTTTCTGACCGAAGTTGCCTAGCGCTCATGTCCACGAGCTATTTTTCCCACCCAAGGAGCCTAGCGCCCGTACCGACGGCCTGTTTTTTCCAACGAACATGAGGCGACGGGCTTTTTTTTCCACCGAAGGTGCCTACAGCCCGTGCCGATGGGCTGTTTTACCCACCGAAGGTGCACTGACCGGCTGTTTTTCCCACGAAGGTGCCCAGCGACCGTGCCGATGAGCTGTTTTGCCCACCAAACTTTTACCGACTGGTTTTTTCCCCACTGAACTTGTGTCGACGGGCTGTTTATCCCGCCGAAGGTGCCTAGCGACCATGCAGACATGCGATTTTGCCCATCGAAATTGTGTCAACGTGATGTTTTTCCCACCAAAGGTGCCTAGCGCCTGTGCCAACGGGCTTTTTTGACCATCAAACTTGTGCCGACAGGCTGTTTTTCCCACCGAAGGTGCATAGCGCCCATCTAAGGTACACCGACTGGCTTTTTTCCCACCGAAGGTGACTACCAAACGTGTTGACAGGCTGTTTTGCCCACTGAACTTGTGCCCACGGGCTAATTTTCCCAACGAAGAACCTAGCCCCCATATTGACGGGCTGTTTTGCCCACCGAACTTGTACCGACGGGCTATTTTTCCCACCGAAGGTTCCTAGCGCCCTTGCCGACGGGCTGTTTTTCCCACCCAAGGTCTGCCGACGTGCTGTTTTTCTCGCCAAAGGTGCCTAGCACCCGTGCCGACAGGCTGTTTTGCCCACCGAAGGCCTACCAACGTGTTGTTTTTCCCACCGAAGGTGCCTAGCGACCGTGCCGACGGGCTGTTTTGCTCACTGAAGGTGCACCGACGGGCTGTTTTTCCCACCGAAGGTGCCTAGCGCCTGTGCTGACGGGCTGTTTTGCCCACCAAACTTGTGCTGACAGGTTGTTTTTCCCACCGAACATGCCTAGCGCCTGAGCCGACGGGCTGTTTTGCCCACCAAAGGTGCCTAGTGCCTGTACCGACGGGCTCTTTTCCCCACCGAAGGTGCCTAGTGCCTGTGCCGACGTGCAGTTTTGCCCACCGAACTTGCTCCGACTGGTTTTTTCACGTCGTACTTGTTTCGACGGGCTGTTTATCCCATTGATGGTGCCTAGCGCCCGTGCTGACGGGCTATTTTGTGCCCCCAAGGTCTGCCGATGTGCTGTTTTTCTCACCGACGGTGCTTAGCGCCCCTACCGACGGGCTTTTGGCCTACCAAACTTGTGCTGACGGGTTGTTTTTCCAACCAAAGGTGCCTAGCGCCCTTGCCGACAGGCAGTTTTTCCTACCGAAGGTGTGCCGACGGGTTGTTTTTTCCACCGAAGGTACCTAGCACTACTCCCGACGGGCTGTTTTCCCAACGAAGGTGAGCCAACGAGCTGTTTTTCCGATCGAAGGTGCCTAGCGCTCGTGCTGACGGGCTGTTTTGATCACCAAAGTTGTGCCGACGGGCTATTTTTCCCACCCAAGGAGCCTAGCGTCCGTGCCGACGGTCTGTTTTTTCCATCGAACTTGAGGGGACGGGCTGTTTTTCCTACCGAAGATGCCTAGCCCCGTACCGACCGGCTGTTTTGCCCACCGAAGGTGCACCGACTGGCTATTTTTCCCACGAAGGTGCCTAGCAAACTTTTGACGACTGGTTTTTTCCCACTGAACTTGTGTCAACAGGCTGTTTATCCCACCGACGGTGCCTAGCGACCATGACGACGTACGGTTTTGCCCATCGAACTTGTGCCGATGGGCTATTTTTCTCACCAAAGGTGCCTAGCGCCCATCGAGGGTATACCGATTGGCTGTTTTTCCCACCGAAGGTGACTACCAAATGTGCCGACGGGCTGTTTTGCCCGAAGAAGGTCTACCGACGTGCTGTTTTTCCCGCCAAAGGTGCACAGCGCACGTGCCGTCAGGTTGTTTTGCCCATCGAACGTCTACTGACGGGCTGTTTTTCCCACCGAAGGTGTCTAGCGAACGTGCCGACGAGCTTTTTTACCCACCAAAGGTGCACCAACGGGCTGTTTTCCCTACCGAAGGTGCCTAGCGCCTGTGCCGACGTGCCGTTTTGCCCACTGAAGGTGCACCGAAGGGCTATTTTCCCCACCAAAGGTGCCTAGCGCCCGTGCCGATGAGCTGTTTTGCCCACCGAAGGGCTGTTTTTCCCACCGAAAGTGCTTAGTGCCCGCGACGACGTGCAGTTTCGCCCACCTAACTTGTGCCAACTGGTTTTTTTCCCACCGAACTTATGTCGATGGGCTGTTTATCCCATCGAAGGCACCTAGCGGCCGTGCAGAAGGGTTGTTTTTTGCCACCAAGGTCTGCTGACGGGTTGTTTTTCCCACCGAAGGTGCCTTCCGCTTGTGCTGAAGTGTAGTTTTGCCCACTGAACTTGTGCCGACGGGCTGTTTTTCCAGCCAAAGGTGCCCAGCGCCCTTGTCGATGGGTAGTTTTGCCTACCGAAGGTGTGCCAACGGGCTATTTTTCCCACAAAAGGTACCCCGTGCCTGTGCCAACGGGCTGTTTTTCCCAACGAAGGTGCCTAACGACCGTACCGACGGGCTGTTTTTCCTAACGAAGGTGCCTAGCGCCCATGCCGACGGGCTATTTATCCCACCGAAGGAGCACCGACGGGCTATTTTTCCCACCGAATGTGCCTAGCGACCGTGCCGAAGAGCTATTTTGCCCATCCAACTTTTGCCGACTGGTTTTTTTCCCATCGAATTTGTGTCGACGGGCTGTTTATCCCACCAAAGGTGTCTAGCACAGGTGCCAACGGGCTATTTTGCCCACCAAAGGTGTGCCAACGGGTTGTTTTTCCCACCGAAGGTGCATAGCGCTCGTACAGACGGGCTGTTTTGTCCACCGAACTTTTGTCGACGGGCTGTTTTTCCTACCTAAGGTGCCTAGCGCCCGTACCGACGTGTGGTTTTGCCCAACGAACTTGTGCCAACGGGCTATTTTCCCCACCGAAGGTTCCTAGCGCCCTTGCCGACGGGTTGTTTTGCCCACCAAACTTGTGCCGACGGGCTGTTTTTTCCACCGAAGATGCCTAGCACCTGAGCCGATGGGCTGTTTTGCCCACCGAAGGTCTGCCGATGGGCTGTTTTTCCCGCCAAAGGTGCCTAGCGACCGTGCCGACGGGCTATTTTGCCTACTGAAGGTCTACCGATGGCCTATTTTTCCCACCAAAGGTGCCTAGCGACCATCTCGACGGGCTGTTTTGCCAACTGAAGGTGCACCGACGAGCTGTTTTCCCCACCGAAGGTGCTTACCGCCCGTGTCGACGTGCGATTTCACTCACTGAACTTGTGCCGATTGTTTTTTTTTCACACCGAACTTGTGTCGACGGGCTGTTTCTCCCATCGAAGGTGCCTAGTGCCTGTGCCGACGGGCTATTTGGCCTAACGAACTTGTGCCAACGGGTTGTTTTTCCCACCGAAGGTGCCTAGCGGTCGTGCCGACGTGCAGTTTTGTCCGCCGAACTTGTGCCGACGAGCTAGTTTTCCAAGCAAAGGTGCCTAGCGCTCATGCCAACGAGCAGTTTTGCCTACCGAATGTGTGCTGGCGGGCTGTTTTTCCCACCGAGGGTACCTAGCGCCGGTGCTGACGGGCTATTTTGCTCACCAAAGGTTTACCGACGGGCTGTTTTTCCGACCGAAGGTGCCTAGCGCTCGTGCCGACGGGCTGTTTTCTTGCCGGAGGTGCCTAGCGCCCGTCCCGATGGCCTGTTTTTCCCATCAAACTTGAGGCGATGGGATGTTTTTCCCACCGAACTTGTGCCAATGTGCTGGTTTTTCCACCGAATGTGCCGGCGCCAGTGCCAACATGCAGTTTTGCCCACCGAACTTGTGCCGACAGACTGTTTATCCCACCGAAGGTGCCAACCGACCGTACCGATGGGCTGTTTATCCTAACGAAGATGCCTAGCGACCGTGCCGACTGGCCGTTTTGCCCACTAAACTTGCGCCGACGGGTTTTTTCCCGTCGAACTTGTGGCAAACGGCTTTTTTCCCATCGAACTTGTGTCGACAGGCTATTTTTCCCACCAAAGGTGTCTACCACCCGTTCCAACGGGTGGTTTTGCTCCCCTAAGGTCTGATGACGTGCTGTTTTTCCCACTGAAGGTGCCTACCGACCGTGCCGACGACTTGTTTTGCCATTCGAACTTGTGCCGACTGGTTTTTTCCACCAAACTTGTGTCGACGGGCTGTTTTGCCCACCAAAGGTGCTTAGCGCTCTTGTCGGCGGGCTGTTTTGCCCTCCGAAGGTCTGCTGACGTGCTGTTTTTCCCCACCGAAGGTACCTAGCGCCCTTGCCGACGGGCTGTTTTGTCAACCGAAGGTGCCTATCGATCGTGCCGAGGAGCTGTTTTGCCGCCGAAGGTGCCTAACGACCGTACCGACGGTCCGTTTTTCCTACCGTAGGTGCCCAGTGCCCATGCCGACGGGTTGTTTTGCCCACCGAAGGTGCCTACCGACCGTGCCAACGAGCTGTTTTGCCCATCGAAGGTGTGCCGATGAACTGTTTTTCCCATCGAAGATGCCTTGCGCCCATGCCGACGGGATGTTTTGCCCACCGAAGGTGTACCGATGGACTGTTTTTTCCACTGAAGGTGCCTAGCGCCTCTGCCGATGTGCTGTTTCTCCCACCGAAGGTGCCTAGCACCCTTGTCGACGGGCTGTTTTGCCCACTGAACTTATGCCGACTGGTTTTTTTCTTACCGAACTTGTGGCGATTGGCTTTTTTTCCCACCGAACTTGTGTTGACGAGCTATTTTTCCCACCGAAGGTGCCTAGCGCCCGTGCAGACAGGTTGTTTTGCCCACCGAAGGTGCACCAATGGGTTCTTTTGCCCACCGAACTTATGCCAACAGGCTATCTTTCACACCGAACTTGTGCTGATGTGCGATTTTGCCCACTAACGGGCTGTTTTGCCCCCCGAAGGTGCTTACCAACCATGTTGACAAGCTGTTTTTCCCACCGAACTTGTGTCGATGGGCTATTTTTCCCACCGAAGGAGCCTAGCCCCTGTGCCGACGGACTGTTTTACCCATCGAACTTGTGTTGACGGGCTGTTTTTGCCACTGAACTCGTGCTGAAGGGCTGTTTTACCCACCGAAGGTCTACTGACGTGCTGTTTTTCCCACCAAAGGTGCCTAAGGCCCGTGTCGACGTGCTCTTTTTCCCACCGAAGGTGCACTGACGGGCTGTTTTTCCCACCGAAGGTTCATTGATAGGCTATTTTTCTCCCCGAAGGTGCCTAGCGACCGTGCCGACGGGCTGTTTTGGCCACTGAACTTGTGCCGATGGGTTTTTTCCTACTGAACTTGTTGTGATGGGCTGTTTTTCTGACCTAACCTGTGCCGACGAGATTTTTTCCCACCGAACTTGATCCGATGGGCTATTTTGCACACTGAACTTGTGCCAACGGGCTGTTTTTCCCACCAAAGGTGCCTAGCGCCTGTGCAGACGTGCTGTTTCGCCCACCAAATGTGCACCGACGGGCTGTTTTTCCAACCGAAGGTGCCTAGTGCCAGTGCTGACGAGCTGTTTGTTTGGCCCGTGCCAACCGGTTGTTTGGCCCACCAAAGGTGCACCGACGGGCTATTTTCCCACTGAAGGTGCCTAACGATCGTGCCCATGAGTTGTTTTGCCCACCGAACATGTGCCGACTGGTTTTTCCCTCCGAACTTGTGTCGACGGGCTGTTTATCCCACTGAAGGTGCCTAACGTCTGTGCCAATGGGCTGTTTTGCCCCCCGAAGGTCTGCCGACGTGCTATTTTTCCCACCGAAGGTGCCTAGCGCCTGTGCCAAAGGGCTGTTTTGCCCATCAAACTTGTGCCAACGGGCTATCTTTCACACCGAACTTGTGCCGATGTGCGGTTTTGCCCACTGACGGGTTGTTTTGCCCACGAAGATGCCTACCAACTGTGCCGACGAGCTGTTTTGCCCACCAAACTTGTGTCGGTGGGCTGTTTTTCCCACCGAAGGAGCCTAGCGCTCGTGGCGACGGACTGTTTTGCCCACCGAACTTGTGCCGACGGGCTGTTTTTCCCACCGAACTCATGCCGTCTATTTTTCCCACTGAAGGTCTACTGACGTGGTGTTTTTCCCACCAAAGGTGCCTAACGCCTATGTCAACGGGCTCTTTTTCCCACCGAAGGTACACCGGTAGCTTGTTTTTCCCACCGAAGGTGCACCGACGGGCTGTTTTTCTCCCCGAAGGTGCCTAACGACCGTGTCGACGGGCTGTTTTGCCCACCGAACTTGTGCCGATGTGTTTTTTCCTGCCGAACTTGTGGCGACGGGCTATTTTTCTGACCTAACTTGTGCCGAGGGGTTGTTTTTCCACCAATGGGCTGTTTTGCACACCGAGCTTGTGCTGACGAGCTGTTTTTTCCACCGAAGGTGCCTAGCGCCCCTGCAGACAGGTTATTTCGCCTACCAAAGGTGCACCGACGGGCTTTTTTTTCCAGCCGAAGGTGCCTAGTGCCCGTGCTGATGTGCTGTTTTGCCCATTGATCTTATGCCGACGGCTTGTTTTTCCCACCGAAGGTGCCTAGCACCCGTTCCGTTGTGCGGTTTTGCCCACTAAACTTGTGCTGATGTGCGGCTTCGGCCCCCGAAGGTCTGCCAACTTGTTGTTTTTCCCACTGAAGGTGCTTAGCGCCCGCGCCGATGTGCTGTTTTGCCCATCGAACTTGTGCCGACGGGCTGTTTTTGCCACTGAACGTACACCTACAAGTTGTTTTTCCCACCGAAGGTGCCTAACGACCGT
The DNA here is from genome assembly GCA_027563885.1 of Erythroxylum longipes. Lineage (NCBI taxonomy): Eukaryota > Viridiplantae > Streptophyta > Magnoliopsida > Malpighiales > Erythroxylaceae > Erythroxylum > Erythroxylum longipes. The sequence continues at coordinate 8,280 of JAOQMS010042465.1, forward strand.
GCCGATGAGTTGTTTTTCCCATAGAACTTGTACCGACTGGTTTTTTTCCCTCCGAACTTGTGTCAATGGGTTGTTTATCCCACTGAAGGTGCCTAACATCTGTGCCAATAGGCTGTTTTGCCCCCCGAAGGTCTGCCGACATGTTGTTTTTCCCACTGAAGGTGCCTAGCGCCCGTGCCAAAGGGCTATTGTGCCCATCAAACTTGTGTCGATGTGCTGTTTTTCCCACCGAAGGTACCTAGCGCCTGTGCCGATGGGCAGTTTTGCCCATCGAACTTGTACCGACGTGTTGTTTTTGCCACCGAAGGTGGGTTGACTGGCTGTTTTTCCCACCGAAGATGCCTACCAACCGTACTGACAGGCTGTTTTACCCACCGAACTTGTGCCCATGGGCTGTTTTTCCCACCGAAGGAGCCTAGCGCCCATGCCAACGGGCTATTTTGCCTACCGAACTTGTGCCCACGGGCTGTTTTTGCCACCGAAGGTGCCTAGAGTCTATACCAACGGGCTGTTTTGCCCACCGAAGGTCTGCCGATGTGCAGTTTTTCACACCAAAGGTACCTAGCCCCCGTGCCGACGGGCTGTTTTGCCCACCGAACGTGTGCCTACGAGTTTTTTTCCCACCGAATTTGTGACGACGGTCTGTTTTTCCAACCAAATTTATGCCGACGGGCTGTTTTCCCACCAAAGGTGCCTAGCGCCCGTGCTATTTTTCTCACCGAAGGTCTGCCGACATGCGGTTTTTCCCACCGAAGGTGCCTAGCGCCCTTCCCATCGGGCTATTTTGCGCACCGAACTTGTGCCAACGGGCTGTTTTTCCAACCGATGGTGCCTAGCGCCCACCAAAGGTACGTCGACGGGATATTTTTCCAACCGAAGGTGCCTACCAACCGTGTTAACGGGCTGTTTTGTCCACCAAACTTGTGCCGACGGGGTGTTTTGCCCACCTAAGGTGTGTCGACGGTAGTTTTTCCCACCAAAGGAGCCTAGCGCTCATCCCGACCCCTGTTTTGATAGCCAAAGTTGTGCCAATGGGTTGCTTTTTCCTCCGAAGTCGCCTAGACCCTGTGCCGATGGGTTGTTTCGCCCCTCGAAGGTCTACCGACGTGCTATTTTTCCCGCCGAAGGTGCCTAGCGCCCCTGTTGACGGGCTATTTGTCCCACCGAACTTATGCCGGTGGGCAGTTTTTACCACAGAAGGTTCCTAGCGCCCGTGCTGACGGGCTGTTTTGCCCACCAAAGGTGTGTCGAAGAGCAGTTTTTCCCACTGAAGGTGCCTTGCTCCCATGCCGTCAGGCTGTTTTGCCCACCGAAGGTGCCTACCGACCGTGCTGACAAGCTGTTTCGCCCACCGAAGGTGTCCCAACGGACTGTTTTTCCCACCAAAGGTGCCTAGCGTCTCTGCTGACGTGCTGTTTCTCCCATCGAAGGTGTCCCGACGGGCTATTTTTCCCACCGAAAGTGCTTAGCGCCCGTGCTGACGGGCTGTTTTGCCCACCGAACTTGTGCCGATGAGTTGTTTTGCCCACTGAACTTGTGTCGACTGGTTTTTTCCCCCCAAACTTGTGTCGACGGGCTGTTTATCCCGCTGAAGATGCCTAACGTCTGTGCCAACGGGATGTTTTGCCCCCCAAAGATCTACCGACATGTTGTTTTTCCCACCGAAGGAGCCTAGCGCCCATGCCAATGGGATGTTTTGCCCACCGAACTTGTGCCAGTGGGTTGTTTTTCCCACCGAAGGTGCCTAGCGTCTGTGCCGATGAGCTGTTTTGCCCACCGAAGGTCTGCTGATATGCAGTTTTTCCCACCAAGGGTGCTTAGCGCCCGTGCCGACGGGCTGTTTTGCCCACCGAACTTGTGCCTACGGCTTTTTCTCCCACCAAACTTAAGGCGACTGTCTGTTTTTCCAACCAAACTTGTGCGGACGGCTTATTTTTCCCACCAAAGGTGCCTAGCCCCCGTGCTATTTTTCTCACCGAAGGTCTGCCGACATGCTGTTTTTCCCACGGAAGGTGCCTAGCGCCCTTCCTGTCGGGTTGTTTTGCGCATTGAACTTGTGCCGATGTGCTGTTTTTCCCACCAAAGGTGCCTAGCACCCATGGCGTTGGGTTGTTTTACCCATTGAAGTTGCCTAGCGCCCATGCTGACTGGTTTTTTCCCACCAAACTTGCGTCGATGGGCTGTTTATCTGACCGAACGTGCCTAGCGCCCGTGCCGAGGGGCTGTTTTGCCCCCGAAGGCCTACCGACGTGCTGTTTTTCCCACCAAAGTTGCCTAGTGCCCGCGTGGAAGGGCTGTTTTGCCCATCGAAGTTGTGCTGACGAACTGTTTTTCCCACCGAAGGTGCCTAGCGGCCTTGCTGATGGGCTGTTTTGCCCACCGAAGCTACCTATCGACCGTCCCGACGAGCTATTTTGCCCATCAAAAGCGTGTCGACAGGCTGTTTTCCCCACCGTAGGTGCCTAGCACCCTTGCCGACGGGCAGTTTTGCCCACTGAAGGAGCCTACTGACGAGCTATTTTGCCCACCGAAGGTGTGCCGATATGCTGTTTTTCCCACGGTAGGTGCCAGGGCCCATGCTGACGGGCAGTTTTGCCCACCAAAGGTGCCTACCGACCATGCCGACGGGCTGTTTTGCCCACCGAAGTTACGCCGACGGGCTGTTTTTCCCACCGAAGGTGCCTAGCTCCTGTGCCGACGGGGTGTTTCTCCCATCGAAGGTGCCTAGCACCTGTGCCGACTGGTTGTTTTGCCCACCGAACTGTGCCGACGTGTTTTTTTCCCACCGAACTTGTGGAGACGGGCTGTTTTCCCACCAAACTTGTGCCGACAAGCTATTTTTCCCACCAAAGGTGCTTAACACTAGTGTCGGTGGGCTGTTTTGCCAACCAAACTTGTGTCGACGGGCTGTTTTGCCCACCTAAGGTGTGTCGACGGCAGTTTTTCCCACCGAAGGAGCCTAATGCCCGTGTCAACGGGCTCTTTTTCCCACCGAAGGTGCACCGGCGAGCTGTTTTTCCCACCGAAGGTGTACCAACGGGCTGTTTTCTTCCCGAAGGTGCGTAGCGACCGTGACGACGGGGTGTTTTGCCCACCGAACTTGTGCCGATGGGTTTTTTCCTGCCGAACTTGTGGCGACAGGCTGTTTTTCTAACCTAACCTGTGCCGACGGGCTGTTTTTCTGCCAATGGGCCATTTTTCACACCGATCTTGTGCTGACGAGTAGTTTTTCCCCCCGAAGGTTCCTAGCGCCCATGCAGACGGGCTATTTCGCTCACCAAAGATGCACCGACGGGGTGTTTTTCCAACTGAAGGTGCTTAGTGCCCTTGCTGACGGGCTATTTTGCCCGCCGATCTTGTGCCGATGGCCTGTTGCCCACCGAACTTGTGCCAACAGGCTATCTTTCACACAGAACTTGTGCCGACGTACGGTTTTGCCCACTAACGGGCTGTTTTGCACCCGAAGGTGCCTACCAACTGTGCTGACGAGCTGTTTTGCCCACCGAACTTGTATCAGTGGGCTGTTTTTTCCCACCGAAGGAGCCTAGCACCAGTGCCGACGGACTGTTTTGCCCACCGAACTTGTGCCGAGAAAGTGTTTTTCACACCAAACTCGTGCCGAAGGTGTCTAGCGCCCGAACTTGTGCCGACATGCGGTTTTGCACGTTAACGGGCTTTTTTGCCCCTCGAACATGCCTACAAACCATACTGACAGGCTGTTTTGCCCACCAAACTTGTGCCGACAGGCTGTTTTTCCCACCGAAGGAGCCTGGCGCCCGTGCCGACGGGCTGTTTTAACCACCGAACTTGGGCCGATGTGCTGTTTTTCCCATCGAACTTGTGCCGACGGGCTATTTTTCCCACCGAAGGTCTACTGACGTGCTGTTTTTCCCACCAAAGGTGCCTAATGCCCATGTCGACGGGCTCTTTTCCCCACCGAAGGTGCACCGGCGGGCTATTTTTCCCACCGTAGGTGCACCGACGGGCTGCTTTTCTCCCCAAAGGTGCCTAGCGACCGTGTCGACGGGCTATTTTACCCACCGAACTTGTTCCAACAGGCTATCTTTCATACCGAACTTGTGCCGACGTACGGTTTTGCCCACTAACGGGCTGTTTTGCACCCGAAGGTGCCTACCAACTACGCTGACGAGCTGTTTTGCCCACCGAACTTGTGTCAGTGGGCTGTTTTTCCCACCGAAGGAGCCTAGCGCCAGTGCCGACGGACTGTTTTGCCCACCGAACTTGTGCCAACAAGCTATTTTTCACACCAAACTCGTGCCGAAGGGCTGTTTTACCCACCGAAGGTCTACTGACGTGCTGTTTTTCCAGTCGAAGGTGCACCAACAGGCTGCTTTCCCACGGAAGGTGCCTAACGACCGTGCTGATGAGTTGTTTTGCCCACCGAACCTTTGCGAACTGGTTTTTTTCCCTCTGAACTTGTGTTGACGGGCTGTTTATCCCACCAAAGGTACCTAACGTCTGTGCCAACGGGCTGTTTTGCCCCCCGAAGGTCTGCCGTCGTGTTGTTTTTCCCACAGAAGGTGCCTAGCGCCCACCAAAGGTACACCGAAGGGCTATTTTTCCCACCGAACGTGCCTACCAACCGTGCTGACGGGCTGTTTTACCCACCGAACGTGCCTAGCGCCCGTGCAGATGGGTTGTTTTGCCCAACGAAGGTGCATCGACGGGCTATTTTTGCCACCGAAGGTGTTTAGTGCCCGTTCTGACGGGCTGTTTTGCCCGCCGAACTTGTGCCAACAGGCTATTTTTCCCATCGAACTTCTGCCGACATGCGATTTTGCCCGTTAACGGGCTATTTTGCCCACCGAACATGCCTACAAACCATGCTGACAAGCTGTTTTGCCCACCAAACTTGTGCCGACAGGTTGTTTTTCCCACCGAAGGAGCCTTGCGCCCGTGCCGACGGGCTGTTTTACCCACCGAACTTGGGCCGACGTGCTGTTTTTCCCACCGAACTTGTGCCGACGACTATTTTTCCCACCGAAGGTCTACTGACGTGCTGTTTTTCCCACCAAAGGTGCCTAATGCCCATGTCGACGGGCTCTTTTCCCCACCGAAGGTGCACCGGGAGGCTATTTTTCCCACCGTAGGTGCATCGACGTGCTGCTTTTCTCCTCAAAGGTGCCTAGCGACCGTGTCGACGGGCTATTTTGCCCACCGAACTTGTGCCGATGGGTTTTTTCCTGTCGAACTTGTGGCAAAGGGCTATTTTTCTGACCTAACTTGTGCCACGGGATGTTTTTCCCATCGAACTTGTTCTGATGGGCTGTTTTGCACACCGAACATATGCCGACGGGTTATTTTTCCCATCGAAAGTGCCTAGCACTCGTGTAGACGGGTTGTTTCGCCCACCAAAGATGCACCGACGGGCTATTTTTCCAACCAAAGGTGCCTAGTGCTAGTG
>JAOQMS010042466.1:0-13703 GCA_027563885.1 Erythroxylum longipes
ATCTCATCATGATTTCCTTTATGCTATGTTTTGTATCATGGACTTCATTAATTTGATTTAAGATCAATATCAATTCAGATATAAATGAATATCAAATCAATGAAAAATGCCTTTTCATTTATTAATCAAAATAAAGTTTTTACAAAAGTGCTAAAGGTGATTGCCTTTAGAGCACTACTCTAACAATCTCCCACTTACACTAAATCCAATTGACTTTGTATCTAATACCATAGGCGAGTACATAAGAACCAAATTTTGCTTAAGGAAGTGGCTTAGTCAAAGGATCAGCGATGTTCTGATTTGTGGGCACTCTTTCTATCTTCACATCACCTCTTTCAATTATCTCCTTGATCAGGTGATATCTCCCGAGTACATGTTTGGACCTTTGATAAGACCTCGCTTCCTTGGCTTACGATATCCCCAGTGTTGTCACAGTACAACAATATTAGGTCTACTATGCTACGAACCACTCCAAGTTTCATAACAAACTTCTTGATCCAAACAGCTTCTTTTACTGCTTCCGGAAGTGCAATATCCTCTGATTTAGTCATCGAATCTGCAGTCATCTCTTATTTGGAACTCTTCCAACTAACTGCTCCACCATTTAGTGTGAAAACATAAACTAATTAGGATTTGGAGTCATCCTGGTCAGATTGAAAACTGGCATCCATATGCCCACTCACTACAAGATTTCCATTTCCATATATCAAGAATACATCCTTAGTCCTTCTCAAGTACTTTAGGATATTCTTGACAGCCACCCACCGAACCTCACAGGATCTGATTGATATCTACTCGTAACACTTAGAGCATAAGATTCATCGAGTCTTATACATAACATAGCATACATTATTGATCCTACTGCCAAAGCATACAGGATCATACTCATGCAAGTCCTCTCATCTTGCATCTTAGGACACATAGATTTCGAGAGTTTTATCCCATGAGTAACGGCAAGAAACCCTCTTTTGTACTGCTCCATGCTAAACCTATTTAGCACTTTATCTATGTTCATTGACTGTTAAAGACCTAGCAACTTCCTTGATGTAACTCTATAGATCTTTATTCCTAATATATAAGTTACTTATCCAAGGTCTTTCTTGGAAAAATTACGGGACAACCAAACTTTAACTGATTGTAAGCTGGAGACATCATTTCCTATAAGTAATATGTCATCCACATATAACACAAGAAATATGATAGCACTCCCAGTAACCCTCTTGTACACACAAGGTTTGTTAGGATTTGATGAGAAACTAAACTCTTTGATTGTCTCATCAAATCGGATGTTCCAACTCCTAGATGCTTGCTTCAATCCATAAATGAAAATTTGAAGCTTGCATACCTTTCAACCATCTCTGGATATGAAGCCCTAATGTTGTATCATATATACATCCTCAACTAGGTTTCTTGTTAGGAAGGTCGTCTTCAAATCCACCTGCCATATTTCATAATCATAATGAGTAGCAATATCTAGGAGTATTCTAATGGATTTAAGCATAGCTACGAAGCTAAATGTCTTGTCATAGTCAATTCCTTATCTTTGATGGTAACCTTTAGCGACTAACCTTGCTTTATAGGTAATCACATTACCTTCCATGTCAATTTTCTTCTTGAAAATCCATTTTCACCCTATAGGTTTTAACCCTTCGGGTGGGTCAACAAAAATCCATACTTGGTTTTCATACATGGAATCCATTTTAGACTTTATGGATTGAAGCCATTTTTCATATTTTGAACTCTTCAGATCCTCTTCATAGGTTATAGGCTCATTGTCCTCTATAAATAATACGTCATTTTGTTCACTTATGAGAAATCCATATCTCTCTGGAACATTACATATCCTACTCGACCTATGAACATTTTGTGTGTTAGAAGGCTCATTTGTTGTCTCACCTCTGCGAACAACAATTTTGCGTTTAGACAATTGATTTGCGCTTGTCTGAGCATCACAAACTTCATCAAGTTCAATTTTGCTCCCACTGTCTTCTCTTAGAAGAAATTCTTTCTCTAAAAAGACAGCATGCTTTAAGACAGGCACCTTTTGCTTTAAAGCATCATAGAACTGATATCCAATTGTTTACTTAGGATATCCGATAAACAAACATTTAGCAGACTTCGCTTCAAGCTTATCTGACTGAATCCGCTTCACAAAAGCTGGATAATCCCAAACTTTCATATGTAAAAGATAGGGCCTTTTATTAGTCTGTATGTCATATGGAGTAACTTCAGCTGCCCTTGAAGGGACTCTGTTTGTCACAAAAATAATAGTCTCAAGTGCATAACCCCAAAAGGATTTCGGTAGATCTGTTAAGCCCATCATCGACCTTACCATGTCTATCAAGGTTCGATTTCTCCTTTTAGCCACACCATTATGTTATGGTGTGTAGGGTGGAGTCCACTAGAACACTATCCCATTATCTCTGAGATAAGTTAGAAATTCCTCGTTTAAGTGTTAACCACCTCAATTTGATCGAAGTGTCTTAATACTTCTACCAAGTTGTTTCTCTATTTCATGTCTAAATTGTTTGAACATTTCAAACATTTTAAACTTGTATCTCATTAGATACACATACCCATGTTATGAATAATCATCGATAAAAGTAATGAAGTACACAAAACTACCTCTGGCATGAATGGACATTGGACCACATACATGAGAATGTATTAAGTCTAATAACCCATTCATTCATTCACCTTTTCCTTTAAAAGGTAAATTAGTCATATTACCTAACAAGCAAGATTCACATGTGTCATATGATTCATAATCAAATGAACCTAAACTACCATTCTTGTGTAGCTTAATCATGCGTTTCTCACTTATATGGCTAAGTCAACAATGCCATCAGTAAGATGATTTTAAGTTATATCATTTTTTCTTTTATTGTCATTAATATTTAAAATTGGATTGGACATATCTAATATGTAAATTCCATTGCACAATGTCACAGTACCATAGAACATTTTATTCAACTTAATTGAACAACCATTATTTGAAAAAGTTAAATGAAATCTCGCTTTATTAAGACATGAAACAGATACAATGTTTTTAGTCATAACAGGTATATAATAGCAATTTTCCAAAATTAACTCTAGCCCACTAGGAAGTTACAAAACATATTTCCCTACAGCTAATGCAACAACTCTTGCTCTATTTCCCACACAAAGGTCCATCTCTCCCTTCTTGAGTGGTCTACTATCCTCGAGACCCTTCATGTCAACACATATGTGTGAGCCACATCTGTTATCTAATACCCAAATGTTATGATCAGAAATAGTATTAACCTCAATGACAAATATCTTACCTGAAGTAGATGGTGGGGCATCTAATGCCCTTTTCTACTTCAGCAACTCCAGATAACCTTTGCAGTTCCTCTTCCAATGTCCTTCCTTATTGCAATGGAGGCATATCCCCCTTAGAGTTGTCTCCTTTTCCTTCTTTTTGGCTACACCTCCCACTAGCCTCTTTGACTTATTTTTCTTGTTTTAGTTTTTCTTTTAAGAACCAAAAGTAGAGTCCACCAACATCATAGCCTTACTGTCCTTCTAGACAGTTTGCTCAACTGTTTTGAGCAAATTAATTAGCTCAGGAGTCCTTGTGGTTATTTGGTTCATCTGATAGTTAAGCACAAACTGTGAATAACTATCGGTCAAAGCAGTCAGAATTAAATCTATACTTAATTCATGATCCATAATGAAACCCAAACTGGCTAATCTCTCAATGTAACCATTCATCTTCAATGCATACTGTACCTACAAGTCTCAAACTTTTCAGATCGAGCTTGCTCGTCAAACAGTTCCCTCAGATGGTAGACTATGGTATGAGCATCCATAGCCTCATGTTGCTTTTGTAGTTCTGGTGACATAGAGGCCAACATTATACAACTACACAACTCACTATCATCTAGTAGCTTCTTGCAAGCTTTCTGATCTTCATCAGATGAATCGGCAGCAGGGGGATTGGGAAGTGGTTCATCTAGGACATATCCTATTTTTTCAGATTTGAGAACAATTCTCAAATTCTGTCGCCAATTTAAGAAGTTTGGTCCCGTTAGTTTGTTGGAATCAAATAGGCAGCGTAGGTTCACGCTAAAAGACATTGTACGATTCGATAACCTAGAAGAATGAAAAAAAGTGTTAGAATGTACACTTAATGCATATCTATAAGGATTTTAATAACATGCATTATAGGTCCCATTATTCTTATTCAAATCTATAGCCCTCACTATGAATTCGAGAAAAATTATAGTTTTTTTAATATTTCAATATCCGATATCACCAAGAATGACCTTGGGCTTGCCCAACAAGCCACCTTAGGTCAATCAGTAGGTATCATTCATACCAATTACATTATTTTAATTAATAAAGTGAAAGGCATTTTTTATTAATTTGATAGTCATTCATATAAAAATTGATATTGATCTTAAAACGAATTAATGAAGTCCATGATACAAAACAAAGCATGAAGGAAATCATGATGAGATCTGGATAATGAGATTCCTATCATGTGCAATTAGGTTAGTTTCTGAATAATCCCTAGTTACAGGATTAATGGGACACAACATTATTAGTCCAGACAGATTAGCACATGTTATACTTATGGATTTGATCAAGCAATGGATCTCACAAACTGTAAGCATAAGTTGTTTAGAGTTAACATGTGGATCCTTACTAAGAGTAGTTAGTACATCGGATGACCTACTATGAGATTATCATATAGTTAATCTATTGAATGTCAATGATTAATCTCATCATAGCATTAGTGAAAATATCCTTATACTTGAGGTACTTAAGGATATCTTGAATATTAATCATGTTCTTTGACATCATTCCTTGTTAGCTCACGACGAGGTCACTCTTAGGGTGGTGATTGGGCACAGCTATTGGTATTCAAAGGTAACTGGGTAGCCAATAAAGGATTCACCACTCCTGATGGAAGGACATGATACCCATGGCCTCTTTTCGGGGTCATTACTCGGGAGTCTCTAGCCAGCGAAGTTATATGTCATGAAGAGAGTCTTCAATGACATATAAGAGTAATGAGATCCTAGGATAAGAACTAACATCACTTAGACTAGATGTGACGTAGTCAATCTAGTGGGAGTTGACACATAGCCTATTCTCTGAACCAAGTGGGGTATGGTATGGTGAAAGGATGAATTACATGGTAATTGTCTATAGAAAGGTTCATAAGTTGGATAATTAACTATCGAAGAGTTCATGTGTTAATCCACTTATATTCCTGCAAATTGGCATTATGAAACCCTTCATGATTTAATTGAATTAAGAGTTAATTTAAGTGCCTAAAATAACTTGGAACCTAAAGGCACATGCATACAAGATCGAATGAAAAACATAGTGTGTATGTCAAAATTTAAACAGGCCACGATCATGGCCAAAGGCGAGCCAAGCCACGATCACGGCCTTGTTGGAAACGATCATGACAGAGCGCCCGAATGGGTGCATAAGTGAGTTCTTCACTTATGCACACAAGGTTCTACCACTTATTACACACACAAGTGAGACCATAAGGGCTCTAGAAGAGTTCTAGAGTGAGAGAGAGGCATCTTGAGTAATGTTCTTGCAATTCATGCAATTGTTGCATGAATCAAAGTGCATGCAACAGTATTCTTGATCTATCTTCTATCATCTTGAGGATATACTAGATATCATCTAGTTTGGTGCTAAAATCACCCTTATACATTATTTATTCATCTTCATTGTGTGTTCTTGGGTGATTAAGGAAGGGTTTGGTGTTTGCAACAACCTAAACGAGGAGAAGAAATAAGAAAGGAGGAGAAACATAAGGTAAAAAAGTTTATATTTCATGTTCTTTACATATCCATGCATGCATGTTAGATTCTATAGTTTTCGGGTTGTCATGGTGTCAAAATCTTGGTTCTAACACTTCCACTGCATACGCATGCATGCGATGCATGCATCCTTGGCAAAGCCAACAGTGGTATCAGAGCAATTTTATGCATGTAATAGATGATGTATTGAACATGTGCAAAGTGTTTGCTGCATTGTAACTGACATGCATGTTGATTTTGAATAATTCGTGTAAAATGTAGAACTTTTTCTGATTTACTTTTGCATAAATGTTTATAAGACGTTTTATTATGTTTTTGTCAAAGAAAATTGCAATTGAATATCATTTTCTATTTTATTTCGAATTAATATATAGACTGTTCATATGTTGATTTTTGGGAATTTCTGAAAAATAGAATGCATGTACTAATTTTGAAATTTTCTTAATAATTCTAGAAAAATTATTTTTCTGTTTTTCTTTCACATAAATGTTTATAATGTGTGATGTTTTTGTAAAAAGAAAATGGAATTGAATTTCATTGGATATTTTATTACGAATTTAGTTTCAGCTTGATGCATGTATGAAATTGTGGAAATATGATGAACATACATGATTGTAAATTCCATATTAATTTTTATAAAAATTGGTTTTATCTATTTTATTCATGCACATGTAAGATGAGATTTTTCCACGTGTATGAGATACATGACACTTGTTGTTAAAGTGATTATCTTATGCATGCATGATGTAATGTCTGACTAGTGTTAGAAGTAGCATGACAAGTGTCATACACATATGATGTGCTAGCTTATTCCAATTTTTTAATAACTAAATCGTAGGAATTGGTTTCTAAAATATTTTATTAGACACATTTAGATGTGTAAAAGACTCTAGAATTTTTCCGGAATTAATTGAATTTGATTCAATTAACAAATAAAGTCAAAGTCAACATTGGTCAACTTTTTGAAAGTTGATGGAGTTGACTTACTTAATGACTTATAATGTATGTATTTTGGTTATGAGACCTAAATAAGGTTCTTATGTGATAAGAAATGTATTATTTTGATGATAATAACATGCTTAATGCATGTGCTTGAAATTAGGGTACCGAAAAATTTCCAAACATCGAATCGGTCTCTTTAGTGTCTAGTAGGTTAACTTATTTATCTTGATGATTTTAGCCGTCAAGATAATTTTGGCTAGTGTAGAAATTGTTTAGATAAATTTGAGATGACCTAGGGAATTTTTGAAACCCTAGGGATTAATTTAGAATTAATCTAAGTAAAGCATAACATTTCTAGTGTGATTGGAAAAAGGGAATATAAACTAGGATTAAAGTGTTTAATCTATACATCGAAATAATTAAATTTTAGGGTTACTAATCGGATCATATTCATAAATCAGATTGGACAAGACTAACACTAGTACCAGATTAGGTTCAAGAGTTGAATCGAATCACGAACTTTAGATGCATAGTCAAGTCATAACCTAAATTAAACCTCCTTCGTATGATACATGCATTAGATGCACTTTAAAGGTAGTTATGGAAATAGGCTCAATTCAATTGAGGCATCCATAATCTAAATGCATACATGTGATATACATATTGAAGATCATCCAAGTAGTGATGAGACCAAAGGATAAATCCCTCAACCAAATATTAGGACTTACACCTTCCATTTATATGGTAAGAACCAGAGTTCTTTTAGAGTTGGCTTGTTGGGTAAACCCAAGCTCGATTTTCACGAATATGTTCAAACCATGGAAATTAGATTTCTAGATTAATGGGTTGGTCCTAACTAGAAGTGTTGATTTGTTGGGCAAACCTAAGGTCAACGTGGATAAAGGTGAAGTTGGGTAATATATATACGATGTATATAAATCAAGAGTTGGTAACCCAATGAGTGCGCTAAATCAACAGTTGATGGCACAAGTTGATAGTTGCATAATTGAATGCAATTGGTATGAATGATACCTACCAATTGACCTACGGTGGCTTGTTGGGCAAACCTAAGGTCATTTTTGGTGATATCAAATATTGACCCATTGAGAAAACTATAAGTTTTCTCGAATTCGTAGTGAGGGCTATGCATTTGAATAAGAATAGTGGGACCTATAATGCATGTGATTAAAGTCCTTATCAATATGCATTAATGTACATTCTAACACTTTCTCTCATTCTTCTAAGTTATTAAATCGCCACGATATCTTCTAGTGTGAACTTATGCTTCCTATTAGATTCCAACAAACTCACAGGACCTAACTTCTTAGTTTGGCTACAAAATTTGAGAATTGTTCTCAAATCTGAAAAACTAAGATATGTCCTAGATGAACCACTTCCTGATCCCCCTACTGTCGATCTGATGAAGATTAGAAAGCTTATAAGAAGCTACTTGATGATAGTTAGTTGGCTAGCTGTATAATGTTGGCCTTTATGTCAACAGAACTACAGAAGTAACATGAGGCTATGGATGCTCATCCCACAGTATAACATCTGAGGGAACTGTTTGATGAGCAAGCTCGGTTTGAAAGGTTCGAGACTGAAAGGTTGCTTTTCTAATTTAAGATGGATGAGAGATCATCTTCAGTGCAGTATATGCTGAAGATGAATAGATATAATGAGAGGTTAGGCAATTTGGGCTTTATAATGGATCATGAATTAAGTATAGACTTAATTCTGACTAGTTTAATCGATAGTTGTTCATATTTTGTGCTTAACTATCAGATGAACCAAATATCCACAATGATTCCTGAGCTAATTAATCAAGTCAAAACAACTGAGCAAACTATCAAGAAAGACGGTAAAGCTGTAATGCTGGTGGACTTTTCTTTTGTTTCTCACAAGAAGAACTAAAAGAAGAAGAAAAAGTCCAAGAAGCCGAGGAAGGTGTAGCCAAAAAGAAGGCGAAGGAGACAAGCCAAAGGGGATATGCTTCCATTGAAACAAGGAAGGACATTGGAAGAGGAACTAAAAAGCTTATCTGGAGTCACTAAAGTAAAAGAAGGTATTAGTTGCCCCATCATCTACTTCAATTATGATATTTATCATTGAGGTTAATACTTTTTCTGATCATAAAATTTGGGTATTAGATACTAGATGTAGCTCACACATATGTGTTGATATGTAGGTCTTAGGGATAGTAGACCGCTCAAGAAGGAAGAGATGGACCTATGTGTGGGAAATGGAGCAAAAGTTGCAGCATTAGCTGTAGGGACATATGTTTTCTATCTTCCTAGTGGGCTAGAGTTAGTTTTGAAAAATTGCTATTATGTACCCGTTGCGACTAAAAACATTGTATATGTTTCATGTCTTAATAAAGCGAGATTTCATTTAACTTTTTCAAGCAATGATTGTTTAATGAATTTGAATGAAATGTTGTAAGGTACTGCTATATTGTGCAATGGAATTTACATTTTAGATATGTCCAATCCAATTTTAAATATCAATGACAATAAAAGACAAAAACGAGATAACTTAAAATCATCTTACTTATGGCATTGTCGGCTTGGCCATATAAGTTAGAAATGCATGATTAAGCTATACAAGAATGGTAGCCTAGGATCATTTGATTATGAATCATATGACACATGTGAATTTTGCTTGTTAGGTAAGATTACTAAATCACCTTTTAAAGGAAAGGGTGAATGAATGAATGAGTTATTAGGCCTAATACATTCTGATGTATGTGGTCTAATGTTCATTCATGCCGGAGGTGGTTTTGTGTACTTAATTTCTTTTATCGATGATTATTCACGATATGGGTATGTGTATCTAATGAGATACAAGTCTGAAGTAATTGAAATGTTCAAACAATTTAGACATAAAGTAGAGAAACAACTCGGTAGAAGTATTAAGACACTTTGATCAGATCGAGGCGGTGAATACTTAAACGAGGAATTTATAACTTATCTCGAAGATAATGAGATAGTATCCCAGTATACTCCACCTTACACACCATAACATAATGGTGTGGCTGAAAGAAGAAAATCAACCTTTTTAGACATAGTGAGGTCGGTGATGGGCTTAGCAGATCTACCGAAATCCTTTTGGGGTTATACAATTGAGACTGCTATTTATGTGACAAATAGAGTCCCTTCAAAGGCAGTTGAAGTTACTCCATAAGAGATATAGACTAAAAAAAGGCCCTATCTTTCTCAAATGAAAGTTTGGGGTTGTCTGGCTTATGTGAAGTGGATTCAATCAGACAAGCTTGAAGCAAAATCTGATAAATGTCTGTTTATAGGATATCCAAAGGAAACAATTGGATATCAGTTCTATAATGCTTTAGAGCAACAGGTGGTTGTCTCAAAGCATGGTGTCTTTTTAGAGAAAGAGTTTCTTCTAAGAGAAGATAGTGGGAGCAAAGTTGAACTTGAAGAAGTTCATGATGCTCAAACAAATGCAGATCAATTACCTGAACCCAAAATTGTTATTCATAGAGATGAGACAATAGTTGAACCTTATGACGTACAAAATGTTCATACGTCAAGTAGGATACGTAATGTTCTAAAGAGATATGGATTTCTTATAAGCGAACAAAATGACGTATTGCTCATAGAGGACGATGACCCTAAAACCTATGAAGAGGCTATGAAGAGTTCAGAATCTAAAAAATGGCTTCAAGCCATAAAGTCTGAAATGGATTCCATGTATGAAAACAAAGATAGACTTTGGTTAACCCACCCAAAGGGTTAAAACCCATAAGGTGCAAGTGGTTTTTCAACAAGAAAATCGACATGGAAGGTAATGTGATTACCTATAAAGCGAGGCTAGTCGCAAAAGGTTATCGTCAAAGATAAGGGTTTGACTATAATGAAACATTTAGCCCAGTAGTTATGATTAAATCCATTAGAATACTCCTAACGATTGCTGCTCATTATGATTATGAAATATGGTAGATGGATGTGAAGACAACTTTCTTAATGGAAACCTAGTTGAGGATTTATATATGATAAAACCTGAGGGCTTTGTATCCAGAGATGGCAGACAATCAAAGAGTTTGGTTTCTCACAAAATCCTGATGAACCTTGTGTGAACAAGAAGGCTAGTGGGAGTGCTATCATATTCCTTATGTTATCTATGGATGACATATTACTTATAGGAAATGATGTATCAAGTTTGCAATCAGTCAAAGTTTGGTTATCCCGTAATTTTTCTATGAAAGACCTTGGAGAAGCAACTTATATATTGGGAATAAAGATCTATAGAGATAGGTTAAGTTGCTAGGTCTTTCACAATCAACAAACATAGACAAAGTGACAAATAGGTTTAGCATGGAGCAGTCTAAGAGAGAGTTTCTTCCCATAACTCATGGGATCAAACTTGAAATCTATATGTCCCAAGACACAAGATGAGAGGACTCGCATGAGTATGATCCGGTATGCTTCGGTAGTAGGATCAATCATGTATGTTATGTTATGTATAAGACCCTATATATCGTATGCTCTAAGTGTTACGAGCAAATACCAATTAGATCCTGGTGAGGGTCACTGGGTGGCTATCAAGAATATCCTAAAGTACTTGAAAAGGATTAAAGATGTATTCTTGATATGTGGAAATGGAGATCTCGTAGTGAGTAGGCATGCAGATGCCAGTTTTCAATCTAACCAGGATGACTCCAAATCCCAATCAGGTTATGTTTTTACAATGAATGGCGGAGTAGTCAGTTAGAAGAGTTCCAAACAAGAGACGACTGCAAATTCGATTATTGAGTCAGAGTACATTGCAGCTGCGAAAGTAGGAAAAAGAAGTTTGGATCAAGAAATTCATTATGGAACTTAGAGTGGTTCCTAGCATATCCCAATATTGTTGTACCGTGACAACAATGAGGCTAATGCTCAAGCCAAAGAATCGAGGTCTCGTCAAAGTTCCAAGCACGTACTCAGGAGATATCACCTGATTAAGGAGATAATTGATATAGGTGATGTGAAGATAGAGAGAGTACCCACAGATCAAAAAATTGTTGATCCTTTGACTAAGCCACTTCCTCAAAAAAAATTCGATTCTTATGTAATGGCCTATAGTATTAGATAAAAAGGTGATTAGCTTTAGTTCAAGTGGGAGATTGTTAGAGTAGTGCTATAAAGGCAATCATCTTTAGCACTTTTTTACTAACTTTATTTTAATTAATAAGTGAAAGGCATTTTTCATTAATTTGATATTCCTTTATATGTGAATTGATATTGATCTTAAATTGAATTAATGAAGTCCATAATACAAAACATAGCATGAAGGAAATCATGATGAGATCATGATAATGAGATTCCTATCATGTGCAACTATATTAATATCTCAATAATCCCTAGTCATATGATTAATAGGGCATGACATTATTAATCCAGATAGACTAGCACATGTTATACTCCTTGATTTGATCAAATAGTGGATCTCACAAACTGTAAGCATGAGTGGTTTAGAGTTAATATGTGGATGCTTACTAAGAGTAGTAAGTACATCGGATGATTTGCTATGAGATTATCATATGATTGATCTATCAAATGTCAATGATTAATCTCATCATATCAATGGTGCAAATATCCTTAGACTTGAGGTACTTAAGGATATCTTGGATATTAATCTTGTGCTTTGACATCATTCCTTGTTACCTTAAGACAAGGTCGCTCTTAGGGTGGTGATTGGGCATAGCTGTTGGTATTCCAAGGTAATTGGGTGGACAATAAAGGATTCACCACTCTTGATAGAAGGACATGATACCCACGGCCTCTTGTTGGGGTCATTACTCGGGAGTCTCTGCCTAGAGTAGTTATGTGTCTTGAAGAGAGTCTTCAATGACACATAGGAGTAATGAGATCCTAGGATAAGAACTAACATCACTTGGACTAGATGTAACGTATTCAGTCTAGTGGGAGTTGACACATAGCCTACACTACGAACCAAGTGGGTTGTAGTATGGTGAAAGGATGAATTGCATGGTAATTGTCTATGGAAAGGTTCATAAGTTGGATCATTAACTATCGAAGGGTTCGTGTGCTAATCCACTTATATTTCGGCAAATTGGCATTATGAATTCATGATTTAATTGAATTGAGAGTTAATTCAAGTGCCTAAAATAATCGAGAACTTAAGGGTCACACGTATAAAAGATCAAATGAAAAACATAGTGTGTGTGGCCAAATTTAAGCAGGCCACAATCTTGACTAAGGCCACGATCGTGGCGTCACAAATGGGTACATAAGTGACCTCTTCACTGATGTACACAAGGCTCTACCACACACGCAAGTGTGTGCATGAGGGATCTAGAAGAGTTCTAGAGTGAGAGAGAGGCGCCTTGAATCTTGTTCTTGCAATTCATGCAATTGTTGCATGAATCAAAGTGCATGCAACAAGATTCTTGATCTATCTTCTATGATCTTGAGCATCCAACAGAACTCATCTAGTTTGGTGCTCAAATCACCCTTATACGTTGTTTCTTCATCTTCTTTGCATGTTCTTGGGTGATCAAGGAAGGGTTTGGTATTTGCAATAACCCAAACAAGGAGAAGAAACAAGAAAGGAGGAGAAACATAAGGTAAAAAAATTTTATATTTCATGTTCTTTACATATCCATGAATGCATGTTAGATTCTGTAGTTTTTGGGTTGTCATGTTGTTGGAATCTTCATTCCAACTGTTGGCCCCCGAAATATTTTTGTTGAGTTAAGCGTGATATTTTATGGAATTTAAATTTTGGCCTTAGAATGAATGGAGTTATTTAAGCATGATTTGAATGAATTATGAGGTTTTGATAAATTAAGTTTTTTTTGGAGTTAATTATTATGTTAATATTAGTAGGATTTTGTTGTATGGTTTAGTTGTATTAAGTAATAAGAAGGTTGAAGAGTATTTTTGGAAGGTCACTTAAGGTTAAAAGAGCATAAGCTTATAAGGAAGG
>JAOQMS010042467.1:0-13699 GCA_027563885.1 Erythroxylum longipes
GCAAATATTCACTATTTGCTACTTATGTGCATATATGAATGCATGAATATAGCAAAAACACTTTAGACAGTCCTAACTCATTCCATATTACCAAAATACCCTTCCCATAGGTGAGGGGTTGTTACAGAATTTAACAAGGAAAAAGTTATAAAAAATTCATAAATAAAACCCTACTATAAATTTAGCAATCCATAATAATGATCCAAACACAAATATTCAAATTTAGCATACAAGGTAATGAAATAGAAAAAGAGAAAAGCATGAAATTAGATTGAAGCCTTGATATAGAAAATCTAAAAAGCTAAAGCTGATCATGTTGTTTTCACTTTTGATCTTTTTCTTTTGTGATGTGCATCCTTCTTTTTTTCCTCACTTGGTGTCTACGTCGACTTTAAACTTTGCCTCCTTTTGTGTAGCCTTCAAATATCCTTCTATAGAAAAAAGTAGGTTTTTTGGAATATACATGGTCATTTACACGACCGTGTAGGTGATAGTGCATCTCAAAATTCCCTCTAAATCACAACTTTACACGATTGTAAAAGCATACATTGACACATACACGACTTTGTATGTCAACATAAATAGGTGTGCATCTTCACACAGGCATAAATAGATTTGAAGCACCAAACAT
Organism: Erythroxylum longipes; assembly: GCA_027563885.1. Taxonomy (NCBI): domain Eukaryota; kingdom Viridiplantae; phylum Streptophyta; class Magnoliopsida; order Malpighiales; family Erythroxylaceae; genus Erythroxylum; species Erythroxylum longipes. Next base: position 632 of record JAOQMS010042467.1, read on the forward strand.
TTGCAATGACTTACATAGTCCCTATACATGGTTGTGTATCTCCAAAGTTCCTTCAAATTTTCAATTTTGTGCCTCGATTTCACCCAAATTCTTCTCCTTTTTCATTTTTCTTCATTTTTTTCCACCACTCATTAACAAACACACTGTTGAAACATAATATTAAGATCAAATTATTTTCCTAACATAATTAAACAAATAAAACAACAAAGACTCACAAGATCACAATTCTATATCCTAAGCACATGATTATCATCTAAGAAAATACTTAAAAACATACTTAAATATCTAGAAAACATAATATAATATACACCTATCAACATTCCCACACTTAAATCTTTTCTTATCCCTTAGCAAAACTAAAATAAAAGATAAGCAAAACACATAAACACATAAATATATAATCATGTAACGAAGTAATAATGGTTTAATGGAATTAAATCTCATAAAATGAATTTATGCATAAACATCAATCACTTTAAAGGTTCTAATACACTAACTTATTACATTCATGTTCAAATGCTTTAAATTAAATATACCCATCGAAAAAAAATCAAAACCTATTCATACATCTATAAAATTTCTAAGCATGCACTCATTCTTATATAACAATTAAATTGGTAGGTCATCAATAAATACCCTTTTATGGAATTTATTTTCACATTCAACAAAAAGACGCATAGGTTTTATTTTTATTGAAAACATTATATTTATCAATATTGGTTAGAGTGTCATTCTATCTTTTTGACACAAAGACACACATCTTATCATGAATGCCCCCAGTTACTCAGTTATATCACAACTTACAACTGGTTACTAGTTCTATTCTTAACCCATTTTTAATGGATCAATGGAATAGGAAATTTATTTAACACATTTATACCACACTTTATTTTTTTAACCTATATCACTTAGTCAATCACTTATATGAGAGGCTACTAATAATGTATACAAATTTAAATGCATTTAATTAATTATAAGTGTATCAAAACAAATGTCAACTATTCTAATCAACATTTCTAAAAAACACTTAAAACATAAACTTCATAAGCTAATGTTTCTTCATTAATTAAATTACCATATTTATAGTTAAGCTAATTCATTTCAATTTTATGGCATTGGCACAATCATACAATGCATGCATCATGCAACAGATGTTCACACAATGCCATCCTCATAAAAAACTAACACAATACAAATAAACTAACATAATGTAAGAAAAATTCACACACATAAATGATATCCAAGTGCATATATGTCCTCACACTTGAATAACACATTATCCCCAATGTAGAAAAAGTCATAAAACTAAAAAAAACACATATAACAAATATACAAACAAAAATATAAGGCATAAAAACAAGCATAAGAATACTTATATGGATTGTGGTGGTTATGGGATTGGAGAAGGAATTTGGATACACATCATGCCATCAACATCCATCAATTCAACTATCTAAAAAGTACACATAAAACATAAAATAATAAAGAACTATCAACCACAAAATTATGAAAAACCTAACTACGCATAACATGCTAATTTTAAGGTCACTGGCTTGACCATTTTAGTGCCACTATTTTAACCAATTCCTCTTTTGGATGTCAAGGTCCTATGCATCATCACATTAAGACTTATGTCTTTTATTTCCAAAATTTTCTATCAGACGACTCTTAGACTCTTTCTAAATGTCTATGCCATTCTCTTTTTTCATTCATCATTAGTTTTAACTCTAGAAAGGGTGGCTTCTCAATAGAGAGGGGATTGGGTGCTTCCATTTAACACCCAACTCCTTTCCTAGTTCTTCTTTATCTTCTACTTCCCCATCACTTGTATATACTTTTATATAAAAAAACTTTCATAATGCAATTATATAGATCGTAACTCGTAGTGTGAAAGGTATCATTCCCATAAGGATTAATTAGTTACCTAAAAATTTGAATGCACTTTGTCTAAGGTAATAAAAGATCAAATCAATGGAATTAAAATAAAATAGTAAAACTAAAAAATTGAATAATTGAAACTAGAAATAAAAATAAATTTAATCAATGATGAAAACTTGGGGGCTATTCTATCCTTTTTTGTCCTCCCTTTATCTTATTGATTCAATTCTATTTGATCCTTCATATCTGAAGGTTTTGATTACCCTCTCTCAAGATCTAATCAATTAATCCCAATTGAAATCGATAACAATAGAATTGTAACATCTTGACTTATAAAAGTACACCTAAATATTCAATTAGATTTGAAGAAATCCTAAGGATAATTGACTAACAGTTAAGATCTCTCTTCAATCATTTATTAATATGATATTTGTAGGTATATTAAGTTAAATCTCTTTGTGTACCTTAACACATACAACTTGATTCAAAATCTTGATTTATTATTAAGTTTAAGCATAACAAATATCACAAAGCGTTGATATTTTTATCGAATTTAACAAGAATAAGGTTAAACAAAACAAATAAAAAATATCCTTAATATAGATTTAGTTACAAAAAATCACGTTTAACATCCTAATAATTCAAAGCAACATCTAAGGCAATGCAATAAATGAAGAGAAAAAAAAGAAAAACAAATTTGTGTCTTGTTCTTAAATTCTAGAAAATATGGAGTTGCTCTTGATGTCTCTTCTTTGATCTCTTTAATTCTAATGTGCAATATTTTTTAGGTGTTTTTCTTATCCTTAAATACTTCTTGAGGCTTCTAGTGTTCTTTCTAGGTTTTTCTCACCTAATTTGATTCTAAAAATAGCAACAAAATGCCGAGAATACAAAAATTTTGCATGTTGAACATGATTTTGCCCTCTTACCCATGCACGATCGTGACAAAAGGTGCATTATATGCAGTTGTTTCTCATGCGTAATAGTACAATGTTGCATGATCATACATCCTCCTCTTCTTTAAGTTCTTCATCTTTTCTTCCATTTTCCTATTTCTACTCACTAAAAAACACATTAAAACCTTATTGAAACATAAAATTAAAATCAAATCCTTATTTTAAAACAATCAAACACATACTTATCATATAAGAAAACACTTAAAAACACACTTAAACCTTTAGAAAACATACTATAATATACACCTATCAACATCCCTATACTTAAATCTTTGCTTGTCCTCAAACAAAGCTAAAACCATAATCAAATAAGGCACATAAACACATAGACACATAATCATGCAATAATGCAATAATGGTACAATGACATTAAATCTTATAAAATGAACTTAACCTCAAACATCAACTACTTAAAAAGTGCTAAAATACTAACTTATTCCATTCATGTTTAAGTGCTTTGATTTGAATATACATATCAATCAAAATATTAACACCTATTCACGCACTTATGGCACTTGTAAGCATGCACTTATTATTATTAATCAATTAAAAAGGAAAATTATCACTAATTAACCCTTCATGAAAATTTTTTCTATTTTTAAAGATTGGTAGGTTTAATTTATTGCAAACACCAATTTTTTAGATTTAACGATTACCTCGTCTTTTGATGTAAAAGAAAGTGTTTATAAGTTTTATATAGAAACCTTTCAATACCATAAGTATATGGACCTTAACTTGTAGTACAAAAGGAATTGTTCTTATGAGGACTAATAGACACTTAACAACTTGAATTGAACTTTGTCTAAGGTACTAAAGATTTATTTAAATGGATGTAAATAAAATAAATTAAAATAAATAATAAAACCATACAATTAAATAATTGAGCTACCTAAAAAAATAAGGTTAATAAAAGTTTGGAGACTTAGGAATTATTTTATCCTTGTTTTGTTTTCCTTTATCCAATTCATGCTTGATCCTAGATATCTTAAAGTTTTGATTACGCTCTCTTAAGATCTAATCAAGTAACCTTAATTGAATTCAATAATCATAAAATTGTAATCTCTCGATTCATAAAAATACTCCTAACTTATTCGATTAGATTGAAGCAATCCTAAGGATAATTAATTTCACAATTAGGATCTCGCTTCAATTGTTAATTAATTTGACAATTGTAGGCCTATTAAGCTATCAACTCTTGTTATGTACCTTAAAACAAATGACTTGATTCACTTTCTCGATTTATTACTAAGTATAAGCATACTAGTTATTAGAAAGCATTAATAGATCTATTGAATTCAACAAGAATAAAGCTTAAAATAAATATCAAGAACAATCCCTAATATGGATTTAGAAACCCATAATTATGTTAAACATCATAACAATCCAACTAAACATGCAAGAAAATGAAATAAATAAAGTGAAAATAAAGAAAACTAGTTGGAGTCTTGATTTGGAAATCTAGAATTCTCTAAAGCTCTCTTAATGCTTCCTCTTGATCTTCCTTGAATCTAATGGCTGCTAATTTTTTTCTTGGTTTTCTTGTTTTTAATTAGGTATTCAGGCTTTTGAGGTTCTTTCTAGGGTTTCCCCACTTAATTTTCTTCCAAAAATAGCCTCAAAACATCAAAAGTACAAAAATGCTCATGAGCTTGAAAAGCTAAAATTTCTTGGAATTTGTTGTTTGTCACGCCTATCATGATCGTGAGGGTGTTAAGAACATAAAATGGCTATATGCATCCAATATTTTCTCTTTTCTTCACTTTTCTATTTCCATACACTCATAAACACATAAAACACCTCTTAAAACATAAAATTAAGAACAAATTCTTTCTCTAAACCAATTAAACACTTAGAATACATACAAACATTAACACAAACGCAATTCTAAGTTTATACACATGATAATCATCTGAGAAAACACTTAAAAGCACACTTAAACACTTATAAAAACATCATATAATCCTAAAGACATTTAAAACACAAAATTTACAAGTGACTATGCCTTTGTAATTTAAAAGACCATGTTTAAAGCTAAATTAATTCCATTCGATTCATTTTATTGACACATTCACACAATTCACACATCTTGCAACAAAATGTCTATAAAACGCCAACCTAATTAAAAATTGACACAATACAAATGCAAAATTCACATACAATTGATATGCAATTGCATATACATCCCCACACTTAAACAACGCATTGTCCTTAACATAAGAAACAAAACAATACAAAGAAAAATAAAAAAGCAATAAAAACAAAGTTAGAGTAAGAATATTTATGGTGATTGAGGCGGTGATGGTGTTGGAGATGGAATTTGGAGACACTCTATAATCCATCAATTCACACCATACAAAACAAACATAAAAATAAAAATAACAAAGTACTAACAAAACAAACTGAAAATAAAAAATAAAAAGATCCGAACTCTTAGGTTGCCTCCTCCTCTCACTCCTTTAAAGATTCAACTACATCAATTCTTATAAACGAGTTGTCCTCCTTCGGATTCTTTAATACCTTATTCATATTGAATTCTACTTTTTCATTAACAATATGAAGGGTTAGGTTGCCTTCATGAACATCTACCAAAGCTCTTCCATTATTCAAAAAGGATCTATCAAGAATTAGTGGAAAGTTTTGATCCTCTTCAAAGTCTAGCATGATGAAATCTATAGGAATAATAAACTTGTCCAATTTTACAAGCACTTCCTCCACTCTGCCAAATGGTTTCTTTATTAATTGATCCACCAACTAAATAAGCATGGAAGTTGGCTTCACATCTACTAGCACCAATTTCCTGAAAATTGATAAAGGCATATGATTAATGCTTGCACCTAAGTCATATAAGCATTTAGAAAATTCTAAATTACCAACTACAAAGGGTATAGTAAAACTCCCTAGATCTTTTAATTTTGAGAGCATATAGTTAGTAATTATGGAGTTGCATCATGGAGACTATTTGATTTTTATCCTAAGTCTACTTACTTGATAAAATGTCTTTGAGAATTTTCACATACTTAGGTGTGTGTTCCAAAGTGTTCATAAAAGATAAGTTAATTTGCAACGTCTTCAACTTTTCAATAACTTTGCAAATTGTGCATCCAATTTATTTTCTTGAAGTATTTAAAGGAATGGTATTTAAGGTGGATATAGAGGAGGAACATAAGGAGCATCCTTATTCTGAACTTCAACTTTTTTCTTCTTCTCTTGGTCTTCTACAAGGTAGGATTCAACTTGTTTTTCTGCTGATTGTTCTAGCTCTTTCCTACTCTTATATATGATAGGCTTAAGTTGCTCCTTGGATTTACTTTTGCATTGCTCAGAAGGCTCCCTACACTTTGTGTAGAAAATGAATTGGCTAACTGGGCCACTTGAACCTCTAGATTATGAATGGAAGTGATCGAGTGTTTTATGTGTGTAAGTTTTAATAAATACCCTCGATAATCCATAAGTGCACGCTTCGTTCATGTAGTACCTAAGGTATTGATCCCATGAGAAGGGATAATCTAATCCTACAATCTAAGGCTAAAATAAATCACAGAAATTCAAAATGTAATGAAACTAAAATAAGAATTCAATTTAATTAATCAAATCAAATAAAAAATCAATAACAAAAATGTTAATAATTCAACAATGGCAACACACACATAAGAATCAAACTAAGGGAATTACCAATTGAGAGAAGGGGAATTTTACCTATCCTTAACGCTAGCCTAATCGATTATGAATTACTGGATTATTAGTTATAGACCGTCCTAGGGTTGATTACTCTCTCTCGAGTCATAACCATTAACCCTAAATCATAAACCCCAATCAGATTATGAAAATTGTAATATCTTGATTAATAACCTATCCAAAACCCTAATTTGCTCTAAAGTTGTTGAATAAACTATCAAAAACCTATGCAAGATCTCTCTTTGCACAATTTACTGATATAATTTAATTCTTGTTCATTTAAATCACCTAACTCTAGTTAGCCAAATTTAATTATATTTCATTCGATTCATCCTCTCAGTTTATTACCGAATTATGCAATCACATAATTTAATCACAATAAATCCTATAAACATAAAAACAATCATATTTCATTAAATCAAGAATAAAACTCCAAAGGTGAGTTTAGAACATCTTCAACATTTAGATGCTATCATCAACTATTCAATCCAATTATATACAATGATAAAACTGACATAAATAGGAAATACAATCAAAATGGAGAATGGGAGGCAGCGACGTAAGGAAACCTCCTGATTTGAGAATTACATCGAGTCAACTTCTTCTCTTCTTCTCTTTTCCTTCTTCTCTTTCTCAATCTCTCGACGAATTCTCTCTAGGGTTTCTTCAAGGTGGCTGATGTCAAAAGCCTTTTTTTACCTCTTTGTCTTATTCCTTAAATATCCTTTGTGTACTGAGGAGCCCTAGGGTTTTTTCGGTTCTTTGAAAGGTCCAAAAAATCCCTCAAAACTTGACGTTTTTTAGTGTTTGTGCGTCTGCCCAATGCAGGCCATGATCTTGAGCCACATCTGAGCCTTCTATCATGATTGTGACATGCAGGCCACGATCGTAGGCTATATCCTAGGCTTCTATCAAGAACGTGGCTCGGTAGGCCATATCTTGGGCTTTTGTCATGATCGTAGCATACGGGCCATGATCGTGGGCCAACTCTGGTGCTTCTGTCACGATTGTGCCACGATCGTGGGTCATTGTTTCTACCTGAATGTCTCTGAAACTTCTCCGTTCTTCGATGTTAACCTAAAACACTAACAAACGCATGAAGGTACCTTAAAAACATAACATTTAAACTCAAAGACTTGTACTAACCCATAGAAACACTTAAACACAAACAATTAACAAGCTAACACAATTCTAACCTAAACTTATATTACATAATTGAATTAACAATTAAATACATATTAAACTAAGCCCTAAAACATGAGGCAATTTACACTTATCAACATCCCCACACTTAAACGTTTGCTTGTCCTCAAGCAAACAAAACAACAAACACATAAAATCACAAAGCACACAATGCAATAGTGAAATAATGACTTTAACTTCGTAAAATAAATTTAACTTTAAACACAATCATTCAAGTTATTTCAAATCATTAACATGCAAAATCTGCATCTAGGGGCTCTGGACTAAACATACATATTATTCAAAACTCAAATGTCAAGTTACTCAACCTTTTCAATTGTACATACACATTAATAATTCTTTGGTCATTCAAACTCTGTAACTACTCCTAAGTACGTGTTCTTGAAAAGTCAAGCTATTTACAAGGAGGAGAACATTGGTGATGAATGTCAATCTGGTTACTTGACTAAGTTATGTTTTTATTAAGATGCTTAGTTAAAACGTCATTATAGCATTTTGATGTGGATACACACATTTGTGATGCGTGTCGATCCTGTTACTTACATCATGTTCTTAACTGGCCAGTAGCTTTATTCATAACCCGAAGGCCAGTATAATAGTTATTTATTTAAAATTAACAAACACACATATTTTACCTTGTTGCTTAAGCTACTCATTTTCATAAAAATACTAGCAGAGCTACTCTAGTTGAAAGACCTAAAATTATGAATGAATGTGACAATTTAGAGGGTCACAACTCACACTAAATCCTAATTAACATACATATTTAGCCAAAAAACCCAAATTCACTAATTTTACGAGCTAATGACTCTTCAGAACCTAATAAACTATCTTCAAAATTAAATCAATTTCAATCCATCTAAGCCATTGACACGTTCACATAATTCATAAAATGTCAACTAATAAATTATCATAGAATATGCTAAATTCACATTCAAAGCAAAACACATAACCCTCCCCACACTTGAACAACACATTGTGCTCAATGTGAGAAGGAGGCAAACAAACACGCGTGGAATGAAGAAACATAAATTAAAGTAAAAACAAAAATAAAATAAAGACTAAATTTAAAAGGAAAAGAGTTAGAACAAAGCCTCATGGTGATGGAGGCGGGGATGGTGTTGGAGGTAGCAGTTAGATGCTTTGAGCATCAAAGTAATGATGGATACGGCATATATCCTGGCTTTAACGTTGTTATGGTTGCCCCATCTCCTTAATTCTTCTAGAGTTCTCCACAAGTGTATTTGTAATTACCTTGGTGTTTGCAAAGATTATATCAAGCACTTTCTTCTAGCCCAGTTCATCAGTATCTTCTTCCTCTTCAGACTCCTCACTAATTGAGTCCTCTTCTTTCGGCTGAGGCGGCATTATGCTCGAACTCGCTGACTAGCGTTGGTCTTCAAATGAGTCTTTTGGCTGATATCCCAAAGTTTCATGTTATGGCACTTAAGGATTTCAACACGCCACAGATGATAGTGATTTAGAAAATCTTAGAGGTGGACGGTTAAACCACTACAGTCTATTCCATAATACTTAATAATGGCAGAAAATAAGTACCCCATACCCAAATTGTTGCTCCTCTTACATAGAGTTGCAATAATAGCTTTCAGCATATGTGTGGAGGTGCATACTGGAATGCTGTGATCATGCACCACAGTAGGAAAAGTTCTTTTGTTGAGCACTTGTTTGTTTCTTATATATAAAAAACCAATTGACACATGAATTTTTGCAATAACAAGTCCTTATGGGTTCTTATGATGTTTTTGTGGCATTTTTAGCGTCGAATTGCTCTAATGCAGTGAGTTCATTCCAATAGCAAGAAGCACGAAAGTCATCATGCTGATCGATAATGGAAGACTCAGGGAACCCATAAATATCACACATGATTTTGATGTTCAACTTATAGTTTCATCCTCACAACCTAAACCACATTTCTTTATGGTTACTAGGTTCATAATATAGGGAAGTGAAGAATTCTAAACTGAGCTCCTAGAGATAGGATATTGGAAGTGTATGAACTTTGCTCACTGAATTCTTTATGCTAAGTTCTCTACCCTATCCTGTAGTTCTATCCTATCAAGTGTATCAAAATCAAAATATTTTGGAATTATAATTTGTTTAGCATTGAGGGATTGGAAACAAATACCTTCCTCCTCTGTGTAGATTAGGTAAGGCGCTCCGAAGTCTGCTGCCCTATTCCTTTACCCTTGTCTTGTGACTTGGTTTCGTCCCTATGATTGATCGCGCTTTGCTGACTGCTTAATATGCGACATACTGTCTTGCAAATAGGTAGAAGTTGGAGGAGACTGGAAGTTTAGAATTTGGTTAGAGAGAAGTGAGAGTGTTTGGAGGTTCTAAACTTAGAGAGATAAAGTTAAAATGAAAGTGAGTGAAAAATTGAAGTAAGAAATGGGTATATAGGTGAATAGAGGGTAAAATGGTAAAAAATGAAACAAAAATTCGAGTGTCCCCTTTTTACCCTGCCGCAGGCCATTTTTCCATAAATTTCTGATTTTTTCTTCTTTTGTTCTTTCACACTTTTCTGAATCCCTTCTTTACTCTTTATGGCCCTTTTACCTCTCCTTTTCTTACTTCATTGATCATCAAATTCATGTTGAAGTCCTATGCCTTCTCGATTTTATTTGGAAATGAAAATAACCTAACTACAAAATTCAAACTATTTAAAAAAATCAAAGAAAATAACATGAAATTAACAATCTATAGGTTGCCTCCTATGTAGCGCTTCTTTTAACGTCAGTAGCTCGATGCTCTTCTTATGCTCTAGGTGGTTCAAATGAATAGTGCAATGGTAGTGCAGTTATTGATCTTACCATTTGCAAATGAGCTACCATGTCTTGGGTTCCACCTTCCTTCTACTTCACCTTTCTTCGTATTCTCCTCCATCATCATTTCTTTCTAAACGCATTCCCAAGGTCCTCACTATCTTTCCATTTTTCTCGAGGTTCAGTTTCATTGACGTTAGCTGGAGGTAAAGGAGAACTAATATCGTCTTTGACATAGTAAAGGTTATTTACAACCCTCAGAGTTAGTTTACCCCCATCAACGTCAATTATTGAGTGGGCAGTAGCCAATAATGGTCATCCAAGAACTACAGAGATTTCCACATCTTCTCCAATATATAATATAAAGAAGTCTGTGGGGAAGGTAAAAATATCAATCTACACTTAGACATCCTTAATAATCCCTTTAGGTTAATGAACTGTTCTATCCGTTGTCTTTACTTGCATCTTTGTAGGTTCTAACTCTCCTAACTGCAATTTTTGAATAAAGGTATAGGGCATCATATTGATACTCACTCCCAAATCTACGAATTCCCTTCTATGTTGACATCATTGATATTGCAAGGAATGTAAAAATCCCCTAGGTCCTTTTTCTTCTATGTTATGTTAGGGTTTTCTTCTGCTATGTGCTCCTTAACCTTCTTCTTGACTGATTCCTTTAGCGTGAGATTCATTTGTAGATGTTTCGTTATGTCCTCAACCTTGTTTAATTCAACCTCCTTAGAATTCCTCATCACCCTACTTGAAATTGACTTCTGCTAAGTTAGAATAGGGTATAAAAATTTAGGTCGGGGTTCCTTGATTGGGTCAATTACGAGCTCACTTGGAAGGAATTCTATAATTACTTATCCTTCTCCCTTAACTCCATCTTCCTTCACATGTTTGAGTTTTTATTCCTAGGTTTGAGTAATGTCCATGATTTGTTCCTCTAGGTTAGACTCGGTATTGCTTGGAAGGGTTCCTGCATTCCAATTAGAAATTGCCTCTACTATTTGACCTATTTGGACCTCAAGATTGTGTATTAAAGAGGCGTGGTTTTTAGTGACGTGCTCGAATTTGCTTTAAATCCTCCTATGTGCATCCTCCATGCCTCCAATTTTATTTAAAATCCTATCCAACTTAGATTCCATTGAACTTGGTTTATCTTGTTGGAAGCGTGGTTGTCCTTGAGGTCTGAAATGTCCTCCAACATTGTTTGTCCACGAGAAGTTAGGGTGATTCTTCCACCCAGGGTTTTATGTGTTGGAATAGGGATTTTCCCCCTCCTCGTCCATATTCAGCTCCTATATAATTAATTTTCTCCAGATTGCTTTTCTTCATCAAGAAGCAATCCACCATATTATGGTCCATCTATCCATAGACTTCAAACTTAAATTGCATAGCTTTTACTGAAGCTGAGGACGAAGCCTTCATATTGTTTAGCTTGCATCTCCGTCATTTGATCAACAACTACAATTCCTTTTTATTTTCAGAAGGTAGTGGTTTGTCTACTCCGCTCGTTCATCTATAGGCAGCTATTACTTGCCATCTATTCTATCAATTATTCTTCTTCATCTACCATCTTCCTCGTTAGTGATCCTTCTGAAGCTGTGTCAATTGTGTCTCTCGTATGTGGGGTTACTCCATTATAGAATGTTTGAAACAAGAATTCCTTGGGTAGGTTATGGTGAGGGCATTTTCATTGCAAATCCTTATATCTTTCTCAAGCTTTGTAGATTGACTCCCTGTCACTTTGCTGGAAGTTGGTAATCTCCTTGATAATCTTCATGGGCTTAGTAAGGGGAAAATACTTATCTAAAAAGGCATGAACTAGTTGATCCCAAGTTGTGACATTGTGTGGGTTGAGAGAATGATACCAAGCCTTTTCCCTATCTCTAAGGGTAAAAGGAAAGATCCTAATTCTTACCGCATCTTTCGACATTTGGTGGTACCGAAAAGAATCACAAATTTCAAGGAAATTCACTGTATGTGCGTTCGGATCTTCATTCGTTGGTCCATAGAACTACACATTCTATTGAAGCATGTTTAGGAGGGCTTATTTAATTTCAAAAGAGGCTGCTTGTACAGGTGGCCTAGCTACTCCTTAGTTAGCCGCATTGAACCCTAGTCTTGTGAAGTCCATAAGGGTTCGTTATTGACATCCTTGGTTTGCTCCTTAATTCAAATCTTGCTGAAATTCTGAAATTCCTTGGCCATTATTGCTTTAGTGATTTCTTCTATTTTTTCACTCTGAGCTTTCCTAATTGACCATTCTAATTGAGTGATGTCTAACTTTAAGATTTCAGCTGCACGACTTGATCTTCTCGTGATTATTGTGTTCATGCAAGAGCAAGATTTTAGAAATAGAAAGAAAGAAAGAACAAATACAAAAACTAACTAAAATGCCTTAAATTAAAGAATTAAACTAATCACCTCCCCGAAAATGACGACAAAAAACTTGATCGAGCATTTGATGTGTATAAGTTTTAATAAATACTCTCTGTAACATCCCCTCACCAATTGGAAAGGGTATTTTGGTAATATGGAATGGGTTAGGACTGTCTAAAGTGTTTTTG
>JAOQMS010042468.1:0-13698 GCA_027563885.1 Erythroxylum longipes
AAATATGAAAAATAAAATAAAAAGTTTTAAAAAGCATAAATACATATATGCATAATATACATATGTTGTAAATATGAGAAATAAAATAAAAACTTTATAAATTATTAATTTTAAAAATAAAACAACAATTTTTTAAATTTATTTTTAAAAATTTTTATTTTAAAATTTCGGGACAAAACGGCCCGCGGGCGGCCCGTGGCCCGGGTGGGCTAGACGGCCTGGGCCATGGGCCTCTCTGCGGGCCGCCCTTCGGCAGGACGGAAACGACCCACGGGGCATTTCGGCCCGCATGGGCCGAGCCACCGGCCGGCCCTCTGCTGCCTGCCCGGGCCGTGGGCCGAGGCAAATTTTCAACGGGCCGGGCCGGTTGACATCCCTAACTGTTGGTATAGTGATTTAATGAGAGAATTTTACAAGATTCTTTAGAGTATTCACTTAAATCTTACATTTTTGTATCTTAATTATCATTATAATTAAAAGCAATTGCTTAAATACATACTTAGATCTTTGATAAGATGTTAACTTCTTTTTGCATGCTCAATGACTAATGTTTTATATTACATTACTGTTTTGAACAATTTAATGAACTATATCAAGTTCATCAAAGAATTTGTTGATCCAAATAATCATTTATACTAAACAAAAAATGTATTATGACTTAATCAACAATCATTGCTATATTGGAACCTTTCTGATCTTGAATGATGTTGTCAAGTAAAATAAACCTTAATTGGTATTTATTTTTAACATAAATATCTTTATCTCGAACTCAAATATCAACTAATACATAGAGTAATGGATATTTACAATACTTCGCAAGTATATGATATCTGAAATACTAAACATCTTTAGTACATTATTTATGTCCTTGGACTTAGAATGGGTGAGCAATGTCCAGTCTATCTCTATGAATCTAATTTCGAAAATTAAGTTGTTACCTTTTCCTATCGAATAAGAATCGTTCTTAGACAATTATATTTTCAACAATTGAAAGTTATAATTGTTATTCTCTGTGAGCAATATGTTTCCTTATACACCCACTAACTTTAGACATGATAAATTCACAATTATCTCTGAAACAAACTCTTTGAAATCTTTATGAAAGTGAATCTTTCAAAGTCTTGTAGCTTTTCAACTATACATCAAATGTATCAATAAGACACTAGTTCCAATTGGATGTCCTGTCATAAGATTTGAACTTTTCAAGTTTCGTCTTACTCCCACTACTTATCTTGAGAACCATTCTCCTATAAGTATACATTGAAACAAATAATTTGTTCAATAGGTCTGTAAGATTATATCCATCCTTTTGGATATCTCATAACTTTTTATTATCAAATTTAGTTCTAAACTTAATGGATAATGTATGCTTCAACCAAACATCTCCTTGAATCATTTAGCTTTGACTCTTTCAAAGACTTAGCATTTCATATCTAATATGAAATTTTGCTAATTGATTCAATTGGAACTATTGAAGGTAAGTCATTGTCCTAGGCAGTGCTTTAAAAGAAATACAATTGCATTATACAATATCTCATATTATATGTTTCTACTTACATAAAATCATACTCCTATGAAATTTTATTATGAAGGTATTCACCAAAGAATCTCATTACCTATAGATAAACGAAAATTTAAAACTCACCACAACAATCTCATTGAATTACTTTGTCATTATCAATGCTAAATTTCTATTTAGATTTAAACAACTTGAACTTTTCAAAATTTTTAAATCAACATTTCATTTAATACATATGACTATATCACATAAAGTCATTAGTAATACAATGAAATATAAGTATTATCCTTTTATGAATTGTTATTTCATCCAATACAACATATGCATAAATTTAACAATTCAATAACATCATCATCCTTTCACCAAAAGTTGATTTAGTTATTCTTCATCTTTACAAGTTTCAAAAGTTCCATACGATTCATAATCAAAATGATACATATATCCTAGTATGTAACTTTATGATTCTCGTTATGTTGATTTAACCAATATGGCTTAAAAGGATAATCTCGGTCATCTAACCTTTTATTCTTGTCACTTATGCTAAGCATAAGTCTCTTTTGATCCAGCACAGACTAACTCTTTGTATAAAATTAGATCAACTACTTTTACTTAACAATCTATTTTTAATCATGCATTGAACATTACAATAATGTTGAATATAAATTCAGTATCAAATACTTATAAGCATGAATTAGAAATACATATGATCTTTATCATATCAAGTATAGGTAAGAAAAACTATGCTTCTTTTAAGGATAACTATTATCATTATATAGTAAAGCCTTTAATTGTAGTCCATAATTATACTTTTAGTAAGCTAAATTAAGTGGAATAATTCAACCTTACTCCATGCAACCTCTTGCATCTTGCTATCATGGTGTTGATATACAACTTACATGTTGTCATTAAAGTTTACACATCATCACCCCTCTTTTCCCCTTCTAATTTTTTTGCATATTTTATCCAGTCTAAGGATGTCTATTATTTATGGAGCATGAGCAAGAGGATTCCAATTCACCTAGGGCATGCACTTGACCAATTCATCAAGAATTAGAGAAAAGACAAAAAAATTGGCACAATCTGTGTTAGTCCTTATGTGACCCTACTAGCACAAAGAATAAGGATGTTCAATCGATTACCACTGATGCGGCAAGTTGGCACCATGGTTATAATATCTTGTTTTCCATACTAAGGGTTAGGATATAGGATCCTAGATCATCGCTTATGGGAAAATGCATTGAGAAATTATGAGGTGCAATGCATTCACATGCATATCATTAGCATACACACATAAATTTTGATTTTTGTACACATCGCAAATACTGTATATTCAATTGACATATTCCAGGGTGTGAACAAAATTAAAATGATTATGATGTGAATTGTGAATTTTTATGTCTTGAATTTTGATATGATGGTTTCAATTATTAATTCAAAATTTATTTTTAAAATTGGGAGATTTATGAAATTATGTATATTTTTGGACTAGAAAAATGCCAAGTGGTAAGACAAATTGATTCGTGGTAGTAGAAATAAGTGACACATGACAATAGAAATAATTGACAAGTGACATTAGGATTTATTGACAAGTGGCATAGAAAATTGGGTAATAAGTGGCTTGGAGATTGAGAGACAAATGGACTAGTTATTAAGAGATAAGTGGAATCACAAGAAAATGGCATGTGGTAAGTGATAATTATCACAACACTAGCCACTCACCACTCACGACACTCACCTTTGAAAGATCATCTTCATTTGTCTTTCATTTGTTACTTTTTGCTTCATTCTCTCATCTTTTTCTTTCTTCTCCATTTACGACACTCACCACCCAATCCACAAAATGTTGAGTTTCATCCCTCACTTAACCTCTCCAAGATTTCGGTTATCTTCATTTTTTTACTAAAAACCTAGTCTATTCTACCTTGGAAGATTGATGACTGTGTAATGCTTGGAGAGCTAGGTTTATTTGGAGATTTGAAGAAGCTTTAGAGTTAAACAAGTAAGTAAGATCTTGTTCTTCATGGCTTGATTAAATGAAATGTATATGATGATAGTTTTAGAGATAGATTGAAGGTGTTAATAGTGTTGAATGTGTGCTTGAAAGTTGACGAATGAAGAGATACGTCCATGTCCTGTTTTTGTATAAATGATCAATAATAGTTTATGAGTTGTTATATGGATGATTTGAGTTAGGATTGGAAGTATATTGACGATGAATTCATGCTAAAGATAAGTGTTAATGAAGTGTTTTCAAATCTAGAAAAGTTAGGACTGCATGTATGATGGTAATGAAGCAAATGAGTAGATTTTTGTAGGATTTAATGTAACCAATATGGAAGCTAGACTAACATGAAATGAAGTAGCTTTATAGGAGACAAATTCTGCAAAAATTCAAGTAGTAGTGATGTCTCTAAGTATGTGAAATTCATAGAGAATTGAGGAAGACAGACTGTGTACGATTATGGCCCTCAGTGCACGATCTGTTTACTTGCCTTATGTCACGATCGTGGCAAGGTCCCCCATGATCGTGAGCCTAGTTATGGATTGATAATTTTTGTTTTATGTACATGTTGAACCAACTGAGAAAAAAATCACTCTAAATTGGTGTATTTGGACTTGATTAAGGCTTGGAATTGACCTAGATTGTTGCTTGATTAATTGGTTAAAGAGCTTGATATGTTTAGGTTGATAATTGAGGTTATAACATAAGAATGGATTGATGATATTAATGTAACTAAATCTAGAAATTTATGAGAATTATATGAATGAAGGTGTTCTTAGGAAAGTAAATGCGATCCAAAGAAAGTGAGTAAGGTGTATTAGGTATAAATGAATGAGAATTTCGATATTGTGTGATTATAATGCTAGAAAAAGGATCGGAGAATATGTGAATGATGAATGTATAATTGATGATATTAGAATAATCAAGTTTTTTTGAGGTGTAAACCTAAGTGCAAGCATGATTTAGACATAAGTTATAATGCTTGAATGATCAAGACTTGTGATTAAGGATATATACCTAGGAATGCCATTGAGCATGCATTGTACACAACACATATACATATGTGTATGATTGAATACTTATGTGATTGAGCAATTTAGTAATGTGTATAAATATGTCTATTGCATGATTTAGACACACAAGTCCAACGCCAACATCTAGACATTGCCGATTCGTTGAGGCAATAGCTATTTGGAGCTTACTGTGAGTCAACCTAGATGTTTCTCACTAGGATTGATTGTATTTGCTTAAATTTCAATTATTGAACTATTATTGATGTGAATGTGATATTTTCAGACATTGATGGTCTGAGGAGTTTGATAATTTAGATTTTGTTGGAAGTGTTTCATAATTGAATATAAATTCGAAAGAAATATGTATACTTAACAATATGTTAAATGCTAGACTCAGGTTTAATGAATATGAAAAATGACTGTGTCTGAAATGAATGAAAGTTATCGAAAGTGTAATATGTGAAATCATGCATTTCATCACATTGTTATGCATGATCATATAAAGGACTTGTGACTGGAGTGGCCAGTGAAAAAGAGCATAAATCTTATAAATGCGTATAAAGAGCCACAGGCTTAGTATACAAAAAGAGGCACAGGCTCATGGTATCCACAATGGATATGAGATAGTTATTAATGAGCCTGGTATCCACAACGGATACAGGACAGTTAAAAGGTAATTGGTCACAATAAAGGAACAATGAAAGTGGAGTCACATGTGCAATGCATATACAAATTGATATGTATTATATGAATTTTTGAAATGAATTATTTGAGCTGTTCTGAATTAGAATTGTGAAATAGTGTACACAATTGTATTTGATAAAATATGATCATATGTGAAGTGATGTTCAATAAGTGATGATATGATTTATCTATGAATTTGGAATGTGAACTGTCTTTGCACATCGATGATGGTTCACTCATTGAGTTCGCAAAACTCATCAAAATTGCAAATGTTGATTTTTCAGGTACAAGGGAGACATAGTTCCTAAGCCAAGCTAGTAGAAGTCTAGTTCTGTCGATTTTGGACTCAAGAATGGCTCAAAGGTTGGTCAGCTAATACTGAGGAGTTTAGATAGAATGTTTTTGTATAGCTTCTCATTCATGTAGAATGTTGTAAAAGAGTAGTAAACTCTTATATGTTTTTGATATTGTATATATGGATTTTGTAGTGAAATGCTACAATGTAAATTATGTTTTATCAATGGAATGAGGAGTTTAATCTTTGAATATTTGTGTTATATATGTATGATGCCATATTAAGTGAATATGACTACTCTAACATGCCACTTTCATAGGGTATGTTCCTAAATGTCCATAGGATATTCGGGCATGTGTCCCGTGAAGGTGGTGCATTATAGGTATTGGCATCAGAGCATGGTTTGGCATCTATAGGGATAGATATAAGAACATATAGACAATATATATACTGAGAGACTCAGATAGTGACCATGATTATTGTTTTTTTATAGGTCATTCGCTATAGGAGATCAAGTCGCAGAGTCAGTTGACCCAGAGTCTGTAGGAGCCAATAGAGTGTCTCCAGTACCTCGATCTAACCAAATGCCTTAGAGAATTCCTGAGAGGAGATATGATTAATTTAGAAAGCAGGGGATTATGGAATTTTACGGAAGTACAGACCCTACTGAGGCAGAAGGATGGCTAGAGAGAACAAAAAGGATATTCGATCAGATGGAATGTGAGTCAAATGAAAGATTTGACTACCTAGTTTCGTCACTGCAAGGTTCAACTTACTAGCAGTGGAAGACTATTCCTGGTAGTGCCACCAGGCCTTGTAGTTTAAAGTGGGAAGACTTTTTGAAAGTCTTCAAGGATAATTACATGCTGAATATCTACCTGGATAGGAAGATGAAAGAGTTTTTAGATTTGAAGCACGAAAGTCTCAACATAGTTGAATACGAGATACAATTTAATAAGTTGATGGGATATGCAATTGTATTAACTTCGGCTGAGGAGGACAAGTGCAGACAGTTTGGAGATGGGTTGAATATGGAGATTAGGATGAGGTTAGCTATCACTAATTTGAGTAGTTTTACAAAACTACAAGTTGCCGCAATCAGAATTGAGTAGTTGTTGAAAGATGGACAAGGAGATTATACACAAGAGTTTAGAATGAAGAGACCTAGTAAGTCTCAAGTCGATCCTGGCAGAAGATTTAATAAACATCAGAATAGATCGTTTCGACCACAGACTAGATCAAGACAGTTGGGATTTAGACTGAGAGGCAGTTTTGCACAAGCTGGTATTAGTAAAGGTCCAACATCTGGACAAACACTATAAATGCCTAATTATGAACATTGTGGAAAGAGTCATGGTAGTGAATGTTGGAAGTTATCGGGAGCTTGCCTTCGTTGTGGCTCTTTTAAATATCAGATCAGAGAATGTCCCATAATTTTTGGAGCCCATTATGGAGTGAGAGGAGGAGCAGTGATTGAAATGACTGTTTAGCAGAGTAGAGCCAATGGATCTGGACAGAGAGGCAGAGGTAGAGGCAGAGTGAGTTCAGCTGGTCCTACTGTCTGGATTGAGGGGCGGAGTAATCAACTGTAGTCTTAGGCTAGAATTTTTGCCATTACCAGACATGAGGCTCAGAAATTCCTAAATTTTATAACAGGTGTGTTAAATGAATTTAATTTTGAAGCATTTGCATTGCTAGATCCAGGATCTACGCATTCATTTATCACACTGCATTTGGCATCTAAACTGCATTGCGAGAGAGAAATGTTGAATTGTGATTTAGAGGAGAGTACAATGGTAGGTAGTACTATAGTAATTGATGAAGTTAGTAATCTGGAATAAGTATTAGAGTCCAATGGTAATGAAATGGATCAAAAATAAGTCCAATAGGATGGATTTTGGGAGTTCCAAAAGTTTAGGACTAAAATGCCCTTTTTGGAAAGTAATGGGTATTAATGATT
Source organism: Erythroxylum longipes (assembly GCA_027563885.1). Taxonomy (NCBI): domain Eukaryota; kingdom Viridiplantae; phylum Streptophyta; class Magnoliopsida; order Malpighiales; family Erythroxylaceae; genus Erythroxylum; species Erythroxylum longipes. The sequence goes on from JAOQMS010042468.1 coordinate 7,474, forward strand.
TTAAACCCATTCGAAAATTTTTAAAGCATCAATTAATAAATATTGACCCTGATTAGAGTATTTCATGGTTAATTTGATGATAAGAAAGTTGTGGAATTTTTTGGGATTTAATTTGGTTAAATGGTGAATTAAATTGGGAGAGATAACGTTTTGAAGAAATTGGTAAGCTAGAATGGGTAAAATATGGTATTTAAGTGATATTTATAAATAGAGAACAATAACTTAACTTATGGAAGTAAGCAAAAATATGATTAGTGTACGGGTTATGTGATTAAATACTAATCTCAAATTTGGTTAAACCAAATTTATATTTTTAATGTCTTATTTTCTAATTTATAAATAAATGTCGAAGCGAAATGTGTTTTGGGTAGTTAAAGGAGAGGCACCGAACATTTGAGTGTGTTTGGCCATAAGTTTGCGAAATAGTGAGTGTATTTTAATTGTTTTATATGAACAAATTCTTTACAAAAGAGTTGATGACATGTGATTGTTCTTCAAATTGATTTTTATGCAAATGGTTTCTATTTATGGACTAGCAAGTTGTGAGTGTTCTTTAAATTAATTTTATGAAAATGATTTCTATTCTATCATGAAGTGAATATTGATTATGAGTTTTATGTGAATATTTCTAGTATAAGTTTATGTTTTAGCAATATATGAATTGAATTGAAAGTTAAATCTTATATCTTTTGAGTTTACATTGAGATGATGTTATTGGTTGATAAAAAGGAAATGGTTTCTAGCCTATGGTATACCAATAGGTTTTTATACATGTTATTATATCGGTGTATAATAGTTAACCTAGTATGGGTAAGCGATGTAGAACTAGCTCCGTACCTAGTGGTTAATTAGTTGCAGGTAAGCGATGTAGAACCCGTTTCGTAAGTACTGGTATATAGCAGTTAACCTAGTACGAGTAAGCGATGTAGAACTAGTCCCGTAACTAATGGTTAACCAATTGTGGCAATGCAAAACTAGCTCTGTAACTACTGATGTATAGCGGTTATCCTAGTATGGGTAAGTGATGTAGGACCAGCTCCGTAACTAGTGGTTAACTAGTCGCAGGTAAGCGATGCAAAACCAGCTCTGTGATTTTATACTTGAGGGTACCATATAGAAAAAAGTTAGTATTAGGCTATATCGCGTAAGAAATTCACGAATTTTTAATGCCACCACTATTTATTTGAAAAGCGATTTGAGAAACTTGATTTTGGGAAGCTATGTGTTTCATATAAGTATTGAATTATATGAATTGAGATGAATTTTTTTTAGGGAGGTTTAAATTGTTAATTATGATTTGAATAAAAAATCTAGCACTCATTGAGCTCACACTCTCTTTTCTGTTTTTAAATGAAACCTCCCAAGTGCACGCTTAGGGGATTTAGTAGCAGGGACTTCACCTCACGAGTAGTCAACTTTGTCACGGGCTGTTGTGTAGGCATTTTTGCCTTGTAAATGTTTTTGGGAACATTTTCATTTTTATAAATAAGTTTTGGACTGTATTTTGTGTAAAGAACACATGTATATGGATGTTTTAAAGTTAAATGCATGAATATGTTTGAGTTATTTTTTACGATTATTGAAGTGATTGTTGAAATTGCTTGTGAATGGATTTAAAGTCCAAAATTTGTAGTAGGGATTTTGAGATGATTATAGAAGTGGTTTTGAACTTTTACAGAGAGTTGAAAATTTTGGGAAGGTTAAAATATAATCGTTGTGCTGCCAAAATTTAAAAAAAAACTTCCACTTGTTATGTCTTTTAATGTTAAGTTAAGGCTTTTAGGTAAAAAGGGAAATAGGCTTAGCTCTACGGGAGCCTTCTTGTAGCACCCACTCCCATCTGACATATGCCTGTACGTCATTCTTACATTCGAGCGCATTCCCGATAGAAGCAATGCGTTAGAGCAGTCACTTTCACTTATCTCATGGCGTCGTAATTTAAAATATGAATACTCAATTGCTAAAAACTCAATTCCTTATTTTCATTTCCTAAATCATGATATACAGTGTAGCATTACATACATCATCCCTATATGTACATTATCAAAAGCTAATCATAGTTTATAGCTCTGTTTAAAAAATATGCTACATACATGAGGAATCATACGAAAATTTTTATCTAAATCCTTCAGTCCCAGCTGACCAATCTTTGAGCCATTTCTTCTATCCCAAAAGCAGTACTATATCTATTCTAAGTTGTCTTAGAAGCTAAGTTGCCTCTGTCTAAAAGGAAAAGTCAACGTTGCAATTTTGGTGAGTTTTGCGAACTCAGTGAGTTAATCATCCTCGATTGTTCACTCATATCACATAACACAACAATTCATATAATCATATAATTCACATCATTTCATTTATCAACATGCAAAATCAAAAACACTTTGTTCCTAATTTTCACAATTTTCATTCAACACAATTCAACAATACATTGCAATCATTCAAAACATAAATGTCAAATGTATATTCAATGCTCATGAGACTCATATTTAATTATTACATTGTTGTGACCGAGTGTCTTTTTCACTATCCAGTATCCATTATGAATATCGGGCTTATTAATAACTATTCCTTATCCATTGAGGATACATGGCTCATTATACACAGTGAGCCAGAGGCTCTTAAAACATTATGAGCTTTAAGCTCTTTTTCACTGGTGATTTTGGTTACAACTTCCTTTATGTTATCATGCATTCATGTAATGAAATACATCACATGTATTAAGTTAATCAATTGTGCTCAATTTTTCACATTCACATTCGCATCCACTTTTATCATTGGACCTTGGTCTGACATTTAATAATTAAGTAAAGTATCATTTATTCAGTTAAATTCATATACAATGGGCACTTCTAATATGATATTCATGAATCAAATGTCTCGGACATTCAATGTATGGAATCAACACATTCACATTCACATAATAATTCAATACAGAATTTAAAACAAACAATAAATAATTGTGAGACCATCTAGGTTACTCACAGTTTGCTCTAGATAGCTTATTACCTCGTTGTCCTGGCAATGTTCGATGTGGTCGCTCTAATTGCTCTTCTATATCATGCAAAACACATTTACACACATTACTAATTTGTACATTCATATGAATACTCAATCATATACACATGTATATGTGTTATGTATAATGCATGCTTAATGACAATCCCAGGTATTTTCCTTCACTACACATCTCACAATCACATACCAACATCTTTCAATCATTCTTTAATACCTAATACACTTTACTCACTTTAATCACATAATTCATCATCAAGTAGGGTCATTTGAGATCCCATTTAAGCCTAACTACACCATAAAGAAGTACTTTAACAATATTAGGTTCAAACAACACTCAAAAGACAACCCTTTTACTCTATAAGTCTGCCCACGATTGTGGTGTCCCTGCCACGAACATGGTGTCCTTGCCATGATCGTGACAGAAACTTCTAGGGCTGGCCACGATCGTGGTGGTCTTGCCACGATCATGATAGAATCATATTTTGGACAGGCCACGATCGTGGGGTAAGAGCCACAATCGTGACAGAAACTTATTTTTGTCAGGCCACGATCGTAGGGTGAGGGCCACGAATATGCCTTGCACTTTCTTCCTCATTTCTTCCACGAATTTAACAAACCTACTAACATCATTTTCACTCCAAATTTTCCAGAATTAACCTTCTCTATTACAATATCATTTCATACTAATTCAATTTTCAACTTGATTGCATTAAACTCTCAAACCTCTACTCATTTGATTCACCATTTCCAATTTAATCTCATCATTTATGAAATCTTATCTTTTTCCATAAAATATCTCATTCATAATGCATCAAACAATTCATTTTCATAATTCATCAATTAGGATTCTTAACCTCTTCATTTTTTAACCTTAAAACTATCTCAATAACATTCATAAGATAACTCATAACTTAAGGTTCATAAATCATATAAAAATAAAATATTTCATCATCTTTCATTACTATACCTGATTCTCATTTCAAGAATATTACTCCACACCTTTCTTATACCTTAAATTCTCAATCTAATTCATCCACGATATAGCCTATATTCATGATTTTCATATTCTTAAAATAAGAACACAACAAATAAATTCATTCATCAATTTCACTTTCATTATCACACTAAAAATAGAACATGATCACATCTCTTCATTTTTCAACTTTCAACACTCTTTCAAGCACCATTTTCATTTTTAATCATCTCAAAATCACCTATGGAACAACTCATAAGTTATCACTCATCAAAACACAAAAGCAAGACATTTCCCTATTTACTTCTTCATCAGTGCATCATCATCCTATTTCAACTTCCTTTTCACAGACATTCATATAAATGCCTTTTATTAAGAAAATCATGAATAACATTAACACACTAAAATTAGAACATAAACCTATTTATTATTAAACCCACGTTTAAAGCACATATAAAATTTCATGATCAAATCATCAATCTCAAATTACTCATCATAAATGTTTCAGCTACCACTACCCATGAAGATTAACAAGATACTTACTTGATTAAACTCCAAGTTCTTCAAAAACACCAAGAAAGCCTAACCCCTCATGTCACACGATCATCATCTTAAGGGTAGAATAGGTTAGGTTTTCTTATGGAAAATGAAGAAGACAACAAGATGGGAGTAGCAAGTGAAAGGTAAGAGAAAGCTTCAACATTGATGAAGGTAAGATGGTTATTGTGAATGGAGAAGAAGAATGAAGGAGATGAAGAAGATTATGAAGAAAAGAAGTAAGCAAGATTCAAAACAATTAAATGTTCTTTGAAGTTAAGAGAATTATGGGTTAAGACATGGCTTGGAAAGTGACAATTTTCACTTGCCACATGTCCATTTTCTATAAGTTTCACTTGGTCCTCTTTATTAACTAGTCCACTTATCTTTAATTTCTAATCTAATTGTCTCCAAATTTTCAATGACACTTGTCAATAATTCCTAAAGTTATTTATCAAAATTTCCGCTACCATTTGACTTTCATTTCTACTACCATTTATTAATTGTCTTATCACTTGGCATTTTTCCTATTCCAAAAACTAGAAATTTCCTAAATTTCATCAAAAATTCTAAATCAATACTTATACTCACCAAATTAATTTTCAAGACAATTACTCCACAATTCACATTATAATCACATTTATATATCAATTATACCCAGAAAGTGTTAATGAATGTATGTATAATCGTTTTAATATGTGAAACAATTAATAGTCACATGTGTGTGTATGCTATATTATGCATGAGCATGAAATGCACGTCCTAATTTCTCATTATTATTTCTCTCATATTTAGTATTCTAGGGTTCTAACCCTTAGCCACAACAAGAAAATCGCGTAATAGCGTCGAAATATTTCCGACGGAAAAAAATCCATTGATAATTACCCACGGAAAGTCAATATTCCGTCGGAAAATAGAATGTTTTACCGACGGACAATAAATCAGTCGAAAATACTGTAGGAAAAACTTTCGCGCAAAATCTCCGACAGAAAATAGCGACACCAAAAGTCTCAGCGACGGTAAAAAATGCGGGAATCGTTCCCGCAATTTAATTGCTTCGCCATTTACCGACGGGAGAACAATCGTCGGTATTTAGCTTTAAGTTACCGACGGTATAACATTCCGTCGATATATCTTCTAGCAATATACCGACGAACAGTCTTTTCTGTCGGTAAATTGTTAACAGACGTCGTCGTGTCAATGAGAAAGGGACGATACACCGACGGAATAAGGTTTCCGTCGGTAAATGTATCGATGAAACGTCTGTCATCCGTCGGTAAATATTTTATGAACAAATTTTACCGACGGTATTAATATGCCGTCGGTAATCTTGCCAGCGGATATCGACGGCAGATGATGTTACCGTCGGAAAATGTCGGCAGCAAAACCTAGTTTGTCGACGGAATAACTTATCCGTCGGTATTTGAATTTCTACTCTAATAAAAATGCCGCGCTTTTACAGATGGAATGGTCTTGTCCGTCGGTAACTGTCGGCGGACGCGTATTTTGGAAATCTAGATTACCAACGGAGTGTTGTGTTCCGTCGGTAATCCAGCGGCTATAACTCGCGCCCGACCCCCTCCCCTCCCCTCGCGTTTTCATTTCTCTTCTTTCCTTACGGTTCATAGTTTTCTGACTCCTTCTCTCGCATTTTTCGATCGTGTTTCGATTATTGTCTTACTCATTGTGCGTTGTTTGAGGTA
>JAOQMS010042469.1:0-13697 GCA_027563885.1 Erythroxylum longipes
AAGAGTATAAGTATCCTCTGTGCTGACGTCAGAACACAGAGGAAAGGATGGGTAGAGTTACGCATAGAAGATAGAACATAGAGGGTAGGATTGTCTGTGTTACTGTTCACAGACTTCGTCTGTGCTACTGTTCACAGAGTAGCATCTATGTTTAACACAAGGCTTCGTCTGTGTTACTGTTCATAGAGTAGCGTTGTGTTACACAAGACTTCATCTGTGTTACTGTTCACAGACTTCGTCTGTGCTACTGTTCACAAAGTAGCGTTCGTGTTACACAAGACTTCGTCTGTGTTACTGTTCACAGACTTCGTCTGTGCTACTATTCACAGAGTAGAGTTCGTATTACACAAGGCTTCGTCTGTGTTACTGTTCATAGACTTCGTCTGTGTTACTATTCACAGAGTAGCGTCTGTGTTACACAAGACTTCGTCTGTGTTATTGTTCACAGACTTCAGATGATAAGTCATAGACGATAAGGGTTCAACCCAGAAGATAAAAGTCAACCACAGAGGATAGAACACAGAGGATAGATTATAGGCCAAGGATTATAAGAAGGAGTTAAGAAGTTATTTGAGTTGAGGTGTATCCTCTGTGTTACTGTTCACGCTATCGTCTGGGTTACTGTTCATGGTTATCTTCTACCCTATTTTCGACCCCTCAGAAGATAAATTTGGCCTTCGAGGTCTTCATGAAAGTTGTAGCTTTCGAGGTTCTCTTTCAACCTATCCAAAGAAACCCTAGTTTGGATGCTTATAGGAGAAGTTATATCAATAGCCCCGAAGCACGTATATGTGTAAAGCGTGGACTCACCAACACTGATAATTGAGGTGTTCAGGTTGAAAAGGGATAAATGGACAAATCGACTACCCTCATAGAAATCGACTGTTCTAAGAGCTGAGTTGAGCCTAAAAAAGGAGAGTTTTGAGAAGATAATTCGATAAGGGTCAAGGTATTATCCTTGGGAGATAACTAACGTATTAAGATATTCTGCATACGAGTTGGACTTCGGAAACGGGGTCTACAGTTGTTGGTATCAGAGCAAGTAGGAGTTAGACTCTGATAACGGGGTCCAACAGGTGTGGTATCAAAGCAAGTAGGAGTTAGACTCCAATAACGGGGTCCAACACCTTCTATACCTTATACTGCTAGCTTCTTTATGTCATGCAAACCTTTACCAGTACTAGATTGACCAACATCAGCATGTGGAGAAGATTTAGGCTTTTTACCTTTGAACTTAGCGGGCTTCATCATTGCCTTTCCTTTAGTTGCTTGGAGGGCTATAGGAGTTGTAAGCTTGAGTTTCTCCTCCTCAAGAACACAATGGGCAATCAAAGCATTAAAGTACCATTCCTCATCCAGCGAATAATATGTCATTGCCAAATTACTAAACTCTGGAGGGAGTGTATTCAGAGTCTGGTGAATTATAAAGACATCAGGAAGAGGCATATTTAGCATCTTCAGTCTACTGTGAAGATGAATCATTCTTGATATATAATCCATCACTCCCCTTTCTCCCGTATACCTCAATTCTTTCATCAAGACACTTATCTTAACATTAGGTGAGACTGTGTACCTCTGGGAGACATTACCAAGAAACTCCTTCGCTATGTCTGTGTCCAGAAGTCCACTAAGCAGATGGTCAAGTATGGATCTCTTAATGGTCACAAGTAGAGATGTCAATTTTGGCTTGGGATAACCAGACCATGGGCCAACATGGTTGGTCCGATTGGGCCACGAGCAGAGGTCAGGCCATATTTCAAAAACAACGTTATTTTTGACATTTTTAAAAAATTATAAGATGGGTCAGGTTGGCCCGACCTGCTCGTGGCCTATCGAGTTATGGGTCAGAACTATCCCGACCTGTCAGGCCACCCTAGCCCATGGTCGAGCCCAGCCCAGCCCAGCCCATTAACATTCCTAGTCATAAGACATAATATGTTAGACCGATCCCAGGCTGCATAAGCTACTTTATGAGCTCTTGAGCTCATAGATGTAGGCGAAGATGACCTATCCGTCCCTATGGCAGTATCAATTTCAACTATCTTCATAACATTTAATACATCCTCTATCCACTTCTTATTGAAAGTAGTCAGGGTTTCAATGGTGACAGTGATATTGTTGACCAAAAGGTGACTTTAAAATAACAAGGTTTAAATCGGCACAAATGTAGGACAACAGCGATACTCAAAGCCATTAAATAGTATCTTTTCTGAGAATCCGATCACACATATTATGAAACACCTTTGGGCTGAAAACATAATATATGCAAATAGACCTCCACATAAAAGCAATCAGAGTACAAATCATCAACTTTCATGACACTACCATCTTTGGGCGAATAGATCACGTGAATAATAACTTTCTTCCATCTAATGCCTTTATGCACATCTTAAAATTTTATGTAAGGCCAACATCTTTGGACAAAATAAACAAACATAAAACCAGAGATATCCCCCAACATGTAAGCAGAACAATTCAAAACATTGACTTGAAAGGCCACTTTGGTGACTACATCCTCATCATCACTTAAAAGGTCCACAAACACAAAGGATACATCTTTATATTATCCTCACATTCTTTATGGGCATATGGTATATGAAAATGTAACATCAATAAATGCTAAACCCGAATGCATAGTCTTATTATCACACACTCGTGTTGAAGACATTTTCTGAAGACTTTATTTGAGACTTTTGTAAAGGAAAAATCTCATTAGAGTGACTATTGTGCAATGCACGAGCCAGACTAACCTCCCTCGAGGCAGTATTGTGTGTCGTTGGGCGCATGCGCCACCAACTGTCTGGGTGATTTTTGGCAAGTTTCAGGCTGAGAAACAGAAGTTAACTCTCTGAAAACCTTATGAAGAAAAAACCAAAATATCATTGTTTTTAACCACCCGATCATGTCATCGCTTTGATACCACATGTAACACCTAATGATACCTTAGTTACGTATCTTAGATCAAACGTGAAAGGAAAATAAGAGAAGAAATGTGAAAAATACCTGATTTCGGTTCCATAACTTTAAATGAGCTTTCTAAAGCCAAAATTAGCATACATCCATGGTCAGGTGTTGTCAAAGCCTCCAAAATAATTTTGATTCTCCAAACTTCTTATAGTAGTCATAGAACCAGGTTGAATTCTTAGGGAATTTAACACTAGTTTATTAATTTCAAGCAATGAAATTAAATGGGGGGGGGGGGGTTGATTAAATAAATAATTAACTGAAATTAATACGAAAACAAATTGAATCAACTAAATTTAAATATGAGAAAGTCAAGATTACCAAACTCTGATTCAAAGGAAAGATCTCATTTAATTGTAACATTGATCATTGGTCTAAAAAGAAGATTGTCACGATTCAAGCAGTTAGTTCGAAACATATTAGGATAGCCATAATAAGTCTCAAAATTTCCTAAATTAAATTAGTTCAAACCCAGCATCAAAACCAAAACCTACCATCTTTTGACTGGGTGTGATAGCATTCCATATCAATAAATGATAGAAATAAGCTTCGTGAAAAAGACTAAAATCTAAATTAAATAATCGAGATAGCTGCAACTATTCAATTTATTTTTCTTGTTTATCATGAGTTAAATATGGAAATTCATAAATAACCTATTTGCTATTTGTACCATTCCTTCATGACAATTACGGATCATTGAATTCTTAGATAGAGATAAAATAATCAATATTAAATTAAATTGTCATATTAATCGAATATCAATCATTTATGAAATATGAGAACTTAAAACAAGAAATAATGGAATTAAAATGTTAATAAAAGTTTGGAAAACAAAACCTCACAAAGTTACAACTAGAATATAGAATCCCCTTGAATCAGAATGATAAGTTTAACCACACATGGCTTTTGCTCCAATAACAAAAATAGAAGACAGAGAATTGTGAAAAATGTCCAGAAGAGAGAATCTTTTTCTATTGTGAGAACGTCCCTTTTATAGGGTTTCCTAATCTAATCCTAATCTAACTCTAACTCTAACTTGTAAAGATGTCTATCTAAAACGAATTCAAAATCAAACTCCTATATGATAGGGATAAGAGGAAGTTTCCCAGTTAAACCCCAACTCTTCCAGTGATCAGTCTTATGCATTGCAACAAACTCTTCACTTTATCCAAAATTTGTCATTATCGTCAATATAGTCCCAATTTGATGCAATCTCTACTTTTTATCTCCTAAAACAAAATAAACATTAATTGTAACATTTAAGCACAAAAATAAATTCAAAACAAAGGAGATAATATCAAATAATATAACAAGATGAGATCTTATCAAATTCCCCCAACCCGGACTTTTGCTTTTCCTCAAGCATACATCAATTCAATACATTTATCATCTTCACAATAACCTCTCATCTCCTTTCATATCATCCAAAAATATCCAAAAGCTAATTCACATTTAAAGGCTAAGATAAAATAACAATTGAGAGAATAAACACTCATAGGACATATAGTTAAAACATAGCATCTCATCAATTCCATCAAAATCAAATGAACAAGACTTGACATCCTCACAAGGATTTCACTCTATATGCTAAAAGTGTTTAGGGTTCATTAAGCTCTCAAATCAAAACATAGTGAGTTATTTCCATAAGCTTGCTCAAGAATCATATCTCCACCACTAAACAAAATGAACCTAATGTATAAATCAAAGGGGCTTTGTAAGGGTTGTAACGTGGCTTAGGTAAGGTATGACAAAAGAAACTTTTTTGTTAAATAAATTGAAGGGAATCATACTAACTTATCCACACAAATTTCAACTTAAAACATAATTCATTTGGTTCAAATGACATCTCTTTCAATCACTTTGTCTTTTCTTTTCCTTCTTCTTTTTTCTTTTTTCTTTCTCTTTTTTTAAAAAATGTCAAAGAGAATATTTTTTTATTTTGTTTTTGTTATACTTCTCTTCTATTCTATAAGAAAATCAAAACAATGCAACTTGAATAATCTAATTAACTTTTCATGGAAATAGTCAAAATCCTATGCAAATAAGCTTGATACAATTCCTTCAATTTAGGGGTTCAAAATTGTTAAGGATATTAACAACAAAAAGGGTAAATTCGGCTTATAACAAGGTTATTATGCAAGAAAGAAAGGTCAAGGATCAAATTAGTTTTCTTAAGATTAAAAGTGAGGTAGGTTTGTTTAGGTCAAAAAATGGTTATCCTAAATGCTCTTATCATCTTTATACACAAATTCATCAAAAATGTGATCTCGACACGTATTCAAAAACAAGTTCTAAGATAGACAAGCTATGTTTGATGACACACAATAAAAAGATATATCAGCACATATGTGATGAATGCTCTTAGGATCAAAGCTCACATAGGTGTCAAAAATTGTATCAAGTTTTTCACACTTTTCATTCAACAAAATCAATGAGATACTTGAAAATTTTTAATGAAAACACTAATCACTCTTATCTCTCTCTTGCATTAGATCTTAAACCAAAAATGCATCCTAACTTAAGAATTATTCATGAACAACAATCAGGAAATTTTGAAGCTATCATGAGGAATAATTAATATATGAATCAACATATCATGAGTCCAAATAAAATCACAAAGTTCATCACAATATAAAGATTCTCTCCCCAACACCTAAATCATACATTGTCCCTAATGTATGTGTGAGATACTCATAAATCAATAAAGATAATCAAAGAAAATAAAGAATAAAGGACTCCCCTGAGATGTGAGCATTGAAAGGATGTGGAATATGGTGTCGGAGCGCACAGAGGTACAAACCCCATGAATTGAAGTAGAGCATCCAAAATTTTCTCCATTTTTGAAATTTTACATTCCAATCTATCCAGTCGAGAAAGATAATCCTGTCGGATATGTGGAGCCGAAAGATATAAAGTTAGGAGAATGGTACTATGCTCTCGTTGTCTTGATGATGAACCTCTCTCAGTGCGATCACAAAATGTTCTCCGTTGTTTTTCAGTGATACCCATCCTGCTTAACCAAATTCTATCCGAAAGTTCTATCTCACAGGCTATATGCATATCGATGTCAGTCAAATCAAGCAAATTCAAATTAATAACCAAATGAGTGATAAAAGAATCGAGACATAAATGTTTGTTTGAAGATAAAACAATGTTAAATTGCATCGCTAACCAAGCCCCTAAATTGGCACGCACTTTATTCACCATACACCAAAGAACAATTCAGCCTTAGTAAATGTACATGTTGTAGCCTTTCGGCCGGAATAACTAAAGGCTAAGAAACGCTGCATATAAATCCACTCCATTTTATTAAGATCACTACCCTTAGATTGACTGGGATTATAAGGAAAAGGATCAGAAGACATTGTTTTCCATGCTTGAAAAGAGTTGAACTCACCATAGTCTACGACAGATTCTTTATAAAGAGTCGAATTAGCTTAATCTTCATTTATTAACGCTAAGGCTAAATTGAACTTAGTGACAGTCTGTTTGAATTCGAATCCCATTAATCTGTATTGAAACACATTAGGACTACTTAAAAGTAAATTTGTCTGGTTTTTCAAATTTAAAAGTCGTGTAGAACTCCTTAGTTAATTCAATAAAAACAGGACAACTAATTAATGCAAAGTACTTCCAACTTATATCGATAAGCAGGTCGTCAAATTTTTCCTTAATATCCAATCTTCTAGGGAAGGGTGGTGTACATACTTACTCGCAACAATTTGACGAGTTTTAATAGCAGCGTACAATTGTTTTCGCTCTTTGGTGTTGAAAGTCTGACTCAGCAGATGGTAGAACATAAGTATATTTTGCAATCCGTGCAAGCTTCTTTTTGTCATCGACTTCAGAGCTTTCAGCAAATTTAGCATTCATCGGTGAGTTGCCTTTTGTTGCAGTCTTGATAGTAGCCTTAGAACGCCCCATTACACTAAACAAGATAAATAAAGATTACTTGAAAAAATAAAATAAAATAAAATGTTAACAACTGAATAATAATTGAAATTATACTAAAATAAAGATTAACTAAAAGTATTTAATAAGAATAATAAAAATAGTAATTAAAAAAGGAACAATAAAACTTAAAATAAATAAATAAGGGGCGTGGGTGGAAAAAAGGGTGTTGTGCGTCTGTCGCAGGTGAGTGGTTTGGGTGAGGAGACTTGAATGTTCCTGCGTGATGCGTGGGTGAAGAGAGACGTTGGTTCGCTGAGGAGGCTGCTGGGCTGCTAGAGAGTTGTGCAGGTCTTTGGGGGTTGCGTCGTTGCTGCATGCTGTTGGTCTGTATGCTGTGGAGAGGGCAGGTGAGGTGGAGGAGTTATATGATGCGTGGGTGAAGAGATGCGTGAGTGATATGGTGAGTGCTGTGGATAGGAGCTGCGTGAGTGAGACTACGGCGATGGGCGTCTGTGCTGGTGGGTTTGCTGCTGGAGTTGGGAGGGGGTGGATTGAGTGCGTGTGTGGCAGAGTGGTGGTGAGGCTGGGTGGTGGTGTGTGTGGAGACCGTGGTGGAGAGCTTTGGTGTATGGTGTGGCACTGGAAGAGAGCTTGGAGTAGAAACAGATGGTGTCCTGCAAAGAAGAAATAATAGATTACGTTTTTAAAAAAATTAAAAAATATTAATAAAGGGAAAAGGAAAAAATAATAATTAATGTTGTTTTTTAAATTTTTAAATAAATAAATAAAGTAAAAATGGAAATAATAAAGAAAAAATTACAGTTTTTTGTTTTTATTTTTTAATTAATTGTTTTTAATCATTTTAAATATTTTAAATTATATTTTTTTAAAATATTAGAGTATCAATCCAAAACACTATATCGCATAAGGCAAGATCTCGCCTTATAAGATCTAGTAATCTGGAATTCTAGAACACTAAATCGCATAAGGCGAGGTCTCGCCTTAAGAGATTTCATGTTTTGGAATTTTAAGATCCTCATTTCAGATCGCCTTATGCCATTTGGTAGTTTGGAATTTTAAGATCCTCATTTCAGAACATTAAATCACATAAGGGGAGATTTAGTAGTCTAGATTTTTTTTGCCAATAATATATGTTTCAAAAACAACCAAATGCATCCTAGAAAGAACTAAAACAAAATAAAATAAAACTATAATATTTTAGGTTGCCTCTTGAAAGCGCAATGTTTAACATCGTTACGCTCGATGAGGCCTGTTCTTCTAAAACTTCTTCATATGATGGAAGTTCCAAATCAATGTTCACCACATTGGAAACCGTCATCTCCTCATAGAATGATTTCAGTCTATATCCATTAACCTTAAAAATCTTTCCGGCCTCTAAACTTTTTATTTCCGCTGCACCATGAGAAAAGATATTAGCAATAACAAATGGACCAAGCCATCTAGAACATAACTTACCTGGCATAAGCTTTAATTAAGAGTTATACAATAACACTTTTTGTCCTACCTCAAACTGTTTCCTCAAGATCATATTATTGTGGAACAACTTGGTTTTCTTTTCGTAAATTTTCAAATTTTCGTAAACGTCCAACCTTATTTCCTCTAGCTCTTATAGTTGTAACTTCCTTTCCTCTCTAGCTTTTGCCAAATCCATGTTGCAACGTTGCACTACCCAATAAGCTCTATGTTCAATTTCCATCGGTAGATGGCAAGCCTTACCAAAAACTAATCGATAAGGAGACATTCCTATCGGTGTCTTGTAAGCTGTACGGTATGCCCACAAAGCATCATCTAGTTGTAAACTCCAATCCTTTCGACTAGGATTCACAATCTTTTCTAAGATGGGTTGCACCTCTCTATTCGAAACTTCTGCTTGTCCATTCGTTTGCAGATGGTAGGCAATGGCTGCTCAATGATGTACTCCATACTTCCTAAATAGCGTTGCCACAGCTTTATTGCAAAAATGACTTCGTCGATCACTAATGATAGCACGTGGGATTCCAAATGTGTTAAAAATGTTAGTTTTATAAACCTACAACAATTGCAGAATTGTCAGTTCTAGTGGCTTTTGCTACCACCCATTTGGAAAAGTAATCAACAGCCAAAAGCATGTAAGAAAATTCACAAGATGAAGGGAAGGGCCCCATAAAATCAATACCCCATACATCAAATATTTTAACTATAAGAATTGGGGTTTGGGGCATTTCATTTCGATGAGATAACGTACCTATCTTTTGACATTTGTCACAACTTTTACAGAACACATAAGAATCTTTAAATAAAGTCTCCCAATATAATCCACTATCTAAAACTTTTCTAGCAATTCTTTTGGGGCCAAAGTGACCACCACATGCATATTTGTGACAAAAAGCTAAGACAGAATTTTGTTCATTTTCTAGCACACAACGCCTTATAATTTGATCAGAGCAGAACTTCCATAAGAGTGGTCCTTCCCATACATAATATTTTGCCTTATTTCTTATCTTTTCCTTCCTAGACTTACTAATGTAATAAGGTAAAGTTCCAATAACCAAATAATTTACCAAGTCAGCATACCATGGAATCATACCTTTCGTTTGGAACAATTGCTCATCAAGAAAAGTTTCGAACATAGGTAAAATATCTTCATCTCTTACTAACCTACTCAATTGACCTGCTACTAAATTTTCCGCACCTTTTCGGTCCTTTATTGTCAAATCAAACTCTTAAAGTAGCAGAATCCATCGTATTAGCCTCAATTTGGACTCCTTCTTTGGCAGAAGATATTTCAATGCTACATGATCAAAATAAACAATAACTTTAGAGCTAAGCAGATAAGATCTAAATTTATCTAAAGCAAAAACAATTGTTAAAAAGCTCTTTCTCAATTGTAGAATAATTGCACTGCACAACATCTAACGTCCTAGAAGCATAGAAGGTAACATGACTTCTTTTCTCAATCCTTAGCCTAAAACAGCTCCTACTGCATAATTGCTAGCATTGTACATTATCTTGAACGGAAGATCCTAATTTGGTGGTTGAATAATAGGCGTACTTGTTAGTAGTGCCTTGAGTTTATCAAAAGCTTCCTTGCAGTATTTCCCAAAGTTAAATGGAATGTCTTTTTGTAGCAACTTTGATAAAGGTATTGCAATCTTGGAAAAACCTTTAATAAACCTGTGGTAAAATCCTGCATGTCGAAGAAAAGATCAAACTTCCCTAACGTTTGTAGGGTAAGGTAAGTTCACAATTAAATTCACTTTAGCCTTATCAACTTCTATGCCCCTAGATGAAATCACATTTCATAAAACAATGCCTTGATCTACCATAATGTGACATTTTTCATAATTTAAGACCAAATTTGTCTTAATGCATCGTTTATGAACCTTAGATAAATGATTTAAACAATCATCAAATGAATCTCTATAAACAATGAAATCATCCATGAATACTTCAATGCAATTTTCAATATACTTAGAAAATATACTCATCATATATCATTGGAACATACCTGGAGCATTATAGAGACTGAATGGCATTCACTTAAAAGTATACGTTCCAAAAGGACACATGAATGTAGTCTTTTCTTGATCCTCTTGAGCAATTGATATTTGATAATAACCTGAAAAACCATCTAAAAAGCATAAACATGATTTACCAGCAAGTCTTTCTAACATGTGATCTACAAAAGGTAACAAAAAATGGTTCTTTCTGGTAGCTAAATTAAGCTTCCTAAACTCGATGCACATTCACCACCCATTCTATACCCTCATTGGTACCAATTCATCATTTTGTTTTTGTATCACTGTCATACCAATTTTCTTGGGCGCAACATGCACTGGAATTACCCATTCGCTATCTGAGATTGGATAAATTATACCTGCATCCAGAAGTTTTAAAATTTCTTTCATTACCACATCTTTCATTGTTGGATTAAGCCTTCTTTGGGGTTCCTATTTTGGTTTAGCATTCTCATCTAAAAGAATCCTGTGCATGCAAATCACCGAGCTAATTCCTTTTATGTCCGTTAAAGTCTAACCAATTGCAGTTTTGTATTATTTAAATAGTGCCACCAATTTTTCCTCTTGCCTTTCAGTCAACCTTTATGAAATGATCGCTGGTAATGACTCTTCATCACCCAAATAGACATATTTAAGGTGATTAGGGAGGGCCTTTAATTCGATCTTCGGAGCTTGCAAAACAGAAGATAGCATTTTCTTGTGATTTATAGTAAGTTAAGCATTCAAAGTTTTCGAATTTATGGTAATTGCTGATAATGATCCTGCAACTTCACAAGTTTCATCAATTTGCTCGTTCACTTCTGATTTTGCCTTAAACTCCATCTCATCTTCAATATTTTCTTCACTAAACATATCTTGCATAAATGAATCCATAATATCCATATGATAGACTGATTGAAGATCATTAGAGCATTTTATTGCTTCGAAAATATTGAACTTTACTATCTCTCCATCAAACTCTATAGAAAGAGCACCCTTATCCACATCAATTTTTATCTTGGTCGTCTTTATAAATGACCTAATCAATAGAATCAAAGCCGAATGTTCCACACCATTCCCATTCATTTTCAAGTTGTAAAAATCCATTGGAAATACCAAACCATTGACTTGGACTAAAACATCCTTAATAACTTCAATAGGACGCACATACGAATGATCAATTAGTGAGATTATCATATTAGTTTCTTACAAAGAATTCAGATTTAAAGCTCGATAAATTGAGTATGGCATGACATTAATAGATGCACCTAAGTCTTGCGTGACACGCTCAATTTTTCTATAACCAATAACACACGAAAGTATAAATATACCTAGATCTTTGCATTTTTTTTAGTAATTTCCTATTTATCACAACTGATACATTCTTACCCAAAATTATTCTCTCCTTATCCTTCAACTTCCTTTTATTTATGCACAACGCCGTTAAGAATTTTGTATATTTTGGAACTTGCTTGATGACTTCCAGAAGTGGTATATTGATTTCCACCTTTTTGAAGGTTTCTAAGATTTGTCTTTTATATTCATCATCTTTTGGTCTAGCCAACTTGCTAGGAAAAGGAGGTTAACATGCATTAATAGATATTGATGAAGATGAATCATCTTTTACCTTTTTGATTCTTGGGTCAAAAGTTCTTCCTTCTTTTCTCCATCATCGTGCTTTGCTTCCTCCATTGGTAAAGAAGTTCCAGATTGAATTTCCTTACCACTTTTTAAAGTCATTGCACTCACATTCTCCGTAGGATTCACCACCATTTGGGAAGGTAATTTCCCCAATGCTTAGGCTTCCAATTTACTACTGAGGTGGCTAATTGAGTGATCTGATTTCCCAAGTTTTGAAGGCTAGCCTTTATTTCCTGTTGAAATTGTTGAGTATTATTAGCAAGTGCTTTAACAATTTCAGCTAAAGACATACCTAATTTTGAAGGTTGAGGTTGAGCATATGTAGGAGCTTGAGGTTGTTTATTAAAATTGTGAGGTTGATATCGTTATTGGCCTCTTTGATTTCTATAGCTCAAGTTTGGATGATCCCTCCATCCTGGATTGTAGTAATTAGAATAAGGGTTATACTTTCGTTGCGGTTGACCAAAAAAGCCCCTTATTACGTTAGCTCCTTGAAAAGAGTCTTGTTGTAATGTAGGGCACATAGGATGTCCAGAGAATGAGCATATTCTGAACACTTTTTTCGATTGTAATTGACCTACAACCATTTGATGAACTAGAGCGGTTAAATAAGATATTTTATCCTCAAGGTGCATGTTGATTACCTCATTCACATGCTTAATAGCTCCATCCATCCTTTTCCCAAACTGTTGAGAATTTTCAACCATAACTGATATCAATTGTTTGGTTACCTTAGGTGTTTTGTTTAACAGGGCTCCTCCACTAGCTCCATCGACCATACTTCAATCCTTTGGCAATAGTCCTTCATAAAATATTGAATCAAAAGTTGATCTAGAATTTGATGATGTGGACAGCTAGCACATAGCTCCTTAAACCTTTCCCAATATTCATATGATGTTTCTCATGTAATTTGTCTTATCCTATATATCTCCTTTCTGATATTCATTGCTCTTGATGTAGGAAAGAACTTCTCCGAAAACATTCTTTTCGTCTCATTCCATGTTGTCACTAAGCCAAGGGGAAGATAGTATAGCCAATCTTTTGCCTTATCTTTCAATAAGAGCAGAAAGGCCTTGAGATTATTTTGTTCTTTTGTCACCCCTTGTGGCTTCATTCCAGAGCAAACAACATGAAATTGCTTCAGGTGTTTATGTAGATTTTCACCTGTAAGACCACGAAAAATAGGCAATAAGTGAATCAAACCAGATTTCAATTTGAAATCTACCTCAACAACTGGATATTGAATGCATAAAGGTTGTTGATTCAAATTCAGTGTCGTTAACTCCCTTAACATTCTAGATTTAAGATTTGTCATCTTTTCGTCCACTTCTTGAAAATTAGAGTCTTCACCAATTGTTAGATATACTTCAACTTTCACATCTGAAGATGAATGACCACTTCCTTGCTTAGTCTCTTTTCTCAAATAAAGCATTGTCTTCTCAATTTCTAGATTATATTGCAATTTACCTATATAAGAAGCATGAGTCACACAAGACAAAAGGTTAGCAGTAACTATAAAAACAAAAATGCAAAGAAACTAAGAAACTTGATATAGTTCCCTGGCAATGACGCCAAATTTTGGTTGGGTTATCGAAGCCCCCAAAATAATTCTGATTCTTCAAACTTCTTTGTAATAGTCGTGGAATTAGGTTGAATCCCTAGAGACTTGAACACTAGTTTCTTAATTTCAAGCAATAAAAT
>JAOQMS010042470.1:0-13694 GCA_027563885.1 Erythroxylum longipes
GAAAATTTTATTAATTTTATGAAACATGAATATATGATATGCTTATAACTTTTCATATAAATTTCTAATTAATTAGAATAAATGTCCTAATTAATCATACCATTACATACATTTCAATAATTTTATTATATCATAATTAATTCATTATATGTTGTTATAACTTAAAGTTGTCACATAGTACATAAATTAAACCGAAAAAAAGGTAAAATGATTTTATTAAATTTATGAAACATGAATATATCATATATAATATGCTTATAACCCTCTACGGACAAGAAGGATTTAAAGTTATATCTTATATCAATGTTTCCATTAAGGATCTAAGAAATTACTCTTAACAAACTTTTACTTAGAGTGACTTAGCTATGTAGAAATGAATCTTCTAATATTATAATTTAGATAGGAGAAAAAAAGTATGAATGTAATTTATATAAATTTAGATTAATTAAAATATAATGATTTTAGAAACAAAGTAAAAAAAAAACTATTTTTGACTTAATGAAATAAATAATTTATAAAAACAAATCAAAAGAATTTATGAAATGGAAAATGCATTCTAGTTTTAATAAAATAATAGCTATTTTCAATGTAATATACTATAATTATTTATTTTTATAACTGAATTATTTATATATTATTTTGGAATTGATACATTAGGATTAATAAAGTGATTAGTTCATTTTAAGATTAATATAAATACATATATTCATAATGCATATATTATGTAAATATGAAAAATAAATTAAAAATCTTAAAAAATATATATACATATATGCATAATGTATATATTATGTAAATATGAAAAATAAAATAAAATGTTTATAATTTATAAAATTTTAAAATACAACTACAATTTTTTAAAATTTATAAAAAAATTTAAAAATATATTAAAAGTACGGGCCAACAAAAGCCCGACGGGCAGCCCGTGGCCTGGGTGGGCTAGGCGAGCCGGGCCATGAGCCGATCAACGAGCCAGTTGATTCCAGCCAACCCACGGCCCATGTGCCTTTTCGACCTGCACGGGCTTGGCCACGGGCCCGCCCTTTCCGGCCTGCACGGGCCTTGAGCTAAAGCCAGCCTGAAAAAATTTTCAACAGGTCGGGCCGGGCCACTAACGGCCTAGGCCCAGCCCAGCCCGTTGACACTCCTAATGATAACTCACACACACACCAAAGTATACATATATCAAAAGTATTTTTATATTATACTTTAATTTTTATAATGCTAATTATCATCTTAATTTTACAATGTATTTATTTATAATCTAAAAAATAAATACTCATATTATATCAATTTATGCATGTATTTATTTAATATAGTTTATATTGTGTCTCGATTTTTTTAAAAATTATTTTGACTTCATCCAAAGTCAAGAAGATATTATACATTACATTATTGAATAGTTAAAAAAATGCTTTCATTACTTTGTGTTTATTGTTATATACTTTTCTACAAAATAAAAAAGAATTATGTACTAGTATATAAATCAATTTTATATTTCAGAAAAACTAAAATCTAACGCTTATTTAATTTTGTTTTGATTTTATAAATGTATTATAAATGATTTTTTGATTGCATTTATTTTAAAATATGAAGATATAATTAGTTTTAAATTTTATAAATACATTTATATAAAATAAGTAATATTTTGTCTCAATTTCTTATAAATATTAATTTCGTATAAACATAAAGTAAATGCTTTTATTACTATATGACAAGACTCTAGTAAGAGTAACTCTATGTTATATATATATATATATAATAGATTATGTATTTTTTTAACGTTTTTTCAAGATTATCATTATGTAGTAAATATAGATTAGATACGATAATTAGACGACTCAATTATGAGTGGATCAACAAATGTTACTTCTTAGTCGTAAGTGTTGGGCTTCATTTTCTAATTAACAGCAAAGAGCTCACGAGCTCTCGCAAAATCCCACTGTCCCTCGCTAGAACAAAACAGAACTTTTTGCGACAAATTCTAGATTTGTCGCAGAAATTCCAAGTTTTTTCAATGTTTTGCATAATCATCGCTAAATAAATCTATTTTGATACAAATTTCTCGAATCGCCACAAAATGGTTAACATTTAGCAATGGTTGAGTTAATTCGTCGCCAGTTCTAGAGCCTTTTGCGACCATTCACCTTAATTGTCGATAAAAGTTAATATTAAAGATTTTAAATCTTATGTATTTCTTAGGAAAATTTTGATGAATTTTTTATGTGATAGTATTCTTAAAATTATAATTTTTTAATGGTAAGTGTGCTTAATAATCCTAAGGTTAATTATAGTTGACATTTATGTGATTTTTCTTTTTTTTTCATTTGCCTTCTTTATAGATTTATTTAAATAGCTAATGCATTCAAACTCTATAAATTTGTTTAAATCTATGGATTTATACACAAATGATTCTTTAATGATGCCTATTGTACATAGTACTACACCTCGATCTGTTCATACAAAAATTTCATGAAAATAGAATAGAGCATCTAAAAATTATAAAATGTTTTCAAAATTTTAAACATATTATTGAAAAACACATGCATGGTAGGTAATTTAAATTTCGAAAAGTAAATATTTTTTGAGTTAGCACAAGGTTTATATTTAACAATTTTGATGATAACTTTTTAATATTTCAAAATTCAAATTAGAATTATTTCCTTATATAGGCAACAGTATAATTCTTAAAAGGAAATAAAATCACAGGATAATTGTTCCTTTCTTGCAAGAACCTTCTTTATGAACTTACCTAATTGCAAATGGTTCCATGACATTGGAATGATCTTACTAATTTGAGTAATTAGCTCCGAAAGCCTTTATATGTTGTTTTCTTAAACATCTATGTCAATTAGATATGTTGTTTTCACCAAATATTCTTCATGCCTTGATCTTTTTAATCTAGCAATAATGTTGAAGATGTTATTGAAAGATTTGCTCAATTAACCCCACTAGAAGTAGCAAAAAGGTGAGTCTTTGTTGAACCTTTAATTTAATGTTTTACTGAATCTGATGACCCCATCTCTCTCATGATCCTTCTTAATGAACTTACTTTATTTACTTGAGTAAATAAAGTAAGTTCATTAAGAAGGATAAATAAAGTAAGTTCATTAAAAAGGATCATGTAAGAAAGGAAACATTCTTTTGCAAAACTATATTGTTACCTATTCAAATAAATGGAAATAATCCAAATTTGAATTTTGAACTATTATAAAATTATCATCAAAATCATTAATATAAAACCTTGAGCTAAATACAATAAGCGTATTTCTGGTATTAATTGAAATAAATGAGGGTAAAATAGGACTTTTAAATAGTTAAGGGTATTTTAGTAATTATGGCGGCTAGTTTAGTAAGGTTATTATTTGTATAATTAAGAATAAAGAGAAAAGGAAATAATGTTGAAGGAGATGAAGCAAGCATAGTGACGAAGCTATGCGGCATCAAGAAGATTTTCAAATACTTCGCTAATTAGGGTGTTCACATTCCGTCTCTAACACTGTCACCACCCTGATCTCCTTAATGAGTTTCATATTCTTACGTTTTCTTTATGTTACATCTTGTCATTTTGATATATGTTTTGTTTGTTTTCTCACATTGAGGACAAAGTGCGGGTAGAATTTTGCATTGGCATACCATGTGTGTGAATTTTGCATACCATATTGTTAGTTTTTGATTAGGTTGACATGATGTAAACATACATTATGTATGTATGAATTGTGCCAATGTGTCAATGGCAATAACTTGATGGAATTAGTTTAGTTTTGAACATGGTCATTTAATTTGTAAAGGCATTTGACTAGTGAATTTTATGTTTTAAGTATCTTTGATTAAATATGCATGTTAATTAGGAGATGAGGTCAGTTTGTTTACGCATGTGTGTGAATTTTGCATACCATATTGTTAGTTTTTGATTAGGTTGACATGGTATAAACATACATTAAGTATGTGTGAATTATGTCAATGGCAATAACTTGATCAAATTAGTTTAGCTTTGGACATGGTTATTGAATTTGTAAAGGCAGTTGACTAGTGAATTTTATGTTTTAAGTATCTTTGATTGAATATGCATGTTAATTTAGGCTATAGTGTCGGTTTGTTTACTTTAGGAAATTTTTTATATACATTTAGAATTATAAGTCAATTGAATGGGTTAGCATCATTAGTAATCTTTCATGACTATGATTTACTAAAATGAAATGAGATAGACTATGTGAAATTAAATTAAAAAAAGTATCTTAAATGAATAACTATTCCGCTGACATTCATCACAAAATTTTTGTTGTAGCGTTAAAAAGCTATAGTGACATTCCGACTAAGCTAATTAATAAATATGGCCTAGTTGAGTAACCGGGGAACATTCATGACAAGGTGTTTGCTTTCATGTCAAAAGACGAGGTTAACGTTAAAGAAAATTTAAAAGTGGTGTTTCGATAATAAATCCTACTGATCTTTGACAATAGCAAAAAATTTTATTAAAGAATACTTAGTGATAGTTGCAATTTTGATTGATTTTTAGTTATAAATGTATGTGTACAAGCGCTATAGGTGAATAAATGTGAAGTTAATGTTTTGATTAATATGTATATTCAATTCAAAGTGCTTACTATGAAATGCATAGGTTAGTATGTTGTGACAACTTGAACTATTGATGTTTGCAGTCAAATTGATTTAGAAAAGTTAGATGTCATTATCTCATTATTACATGTTGCATGAATGCATGTGTTTATGTTTGGTTTGTCGAATTTATGTTTTGTTTTTGTTTGAGGAATAGCAAAATTTTAAGTGTGAGGATGTTTATAACTATAGTTTATACTATATTTTGATAGGTGTTTTAGTGTATTTATAGGTGTTTATTAGGTGATTGTTGCATGTATAGGCTTAGAATTATGTTGATGTGAGCATTTTTTTATATTCTAAGTGTTTGTGTGTTTTTAACTATGTTTTCAATTTTAATTATATACATTTCTTGAGGTGTTTAATGTGTTTATTAGTGTTGGAAATTAAATAGGTGAAGAATAAGAGATTTAGATGTGCATATACCTGAATAGGTAAGGTCACGATCATAACTTCCTATGTCACGGTCATGATAGAAAAGAAATATCCAGAGTTTATTTTCACAATTGTGACAGAAAGCAATTTCAAAGAGTCACGATTGTGACAGAGGCTTCTTAGGGGTGGCTTTTTTCATTTGGTTTAGGATTTAGGGGCATTTTTGGAATCGATTAAAGGGAGAAAACCCTAGTTACACCCCAAAACCCTCAAAAACTATTTAAGAACCTTATGAAGCCTCAAAACCATAGTTTTCATTTTGCAAAAGTAGATCAAACAAGGAAGATTCAGAGAGACGTCCAGATTTCCAATTTTCAAAATCAAGCTTCGAATAGAGTTTTTCTTTCTTTCTCCTTTGTTATTTTCGTATTACTTACAATGTAAATTGAATTTCCAAATGTCTATTACATTCTTGATGTTCTAAATTCCCAATCAGGGTTTATTTCATAACTATTTTATGACTTCGATTGTTATTGATTCAATGTAATATTTTGATGTTGTGTTAATCGTGGATGCATATACTTCGGCAATAAATTGAGGGAGTAAGTCAAAAGTAATATGATTAATTTTCATAACGAGAGTTGGTGATTTAAAATCTTACGCGATTACAAATCAATGATAGGTGTTTTAGTGCATTTATAGGTGTTTATTAGATGATTGTTACATGTATAGGCTTAGAATTATGTTAATGTGAGTGTTTATTTATATTCTAAGTGTTTATATGGTTTTGAGTATTCTTTCAACCTTAATTATATATATTCCTTAAGGTGTTTGATGTGTTTATTAGTGTTGGAAAATAGGTAGGTGAAGAATAAGAGATTTGAATGTGCATGTAGCTACATGGGCAAGGTCACGATCGTGACTCCCATGTCACGATTGTGATTGAAGAGAAATATCCAGAATCCATTGTCATAATCATGACAGAGAGCAATTTCACGGACTCATGATCGTGACAGAGGCTTCCCAAGCGCGATTTTTTCATCTGTTTTAGGATTTAGGGGCATTTTTGGAAATGATTAAAGGGCAAAAACCCTAGTTACACCCCCAAAACCCTCAAAAATGAGGTTGTCATTTTGCAAAAGTAGATCAAGCAAGGAAGATTGAGAGAGACGTCCAGATTTCCAATTTTTCAAATCAAGCTTTGAATAGAATTTTTCTTTTGTTCTCCTTTTTATTTTCTTATTACTATTGTGTAAATTGAATTTCCAGATGTCTATTGCATTCATGATGTTCTAAATTCCCAATTAGGGTTTATTTTGTAACTATTTTATGACTTCGATTGTTATTGATTCAACTCAATATTTTAATGTTGTGTTAATTGTGCATACATATACTTTCAACAAATTGAGAGAGTGAGTCAAAAGTAATATGATTAATTTCCATAATGAGAGTTGGTGATTTAATATGTTACTCGATTACAAATCAACGATTATTCGAAGAGAGATCTTATGCGAGAATTTGATTATTCAATAAACAGCTTCAAATCTAGTTGAAATGTTAGAAAAGTTTCGTGAATCGAGAGGTTGCAAAATCTATAATTTTGATATTAAATTAGGGTTAATTTGTTAGCCCCGGGTCTCAGTTCCTATTTTATGGCGTCAAGGCGCCAAAATTAGAGTATTTTTAAAAATAAAATAATTATATTTATAATTAATATGAAAATTAAAAAATTTAATTCCTTGGTGGAAGCAAAACAAATACACAAACAATTAAATAAATAGCCTAGAATAAAATAAAATAAATAAATAAACAAATATATATATATAAATAATTATATAAATAAATAAAATTCATAGAGGGAGTAAAAACAAATATCCAATAATTTAACTAAAGTAACATAGAATAAATTTCCAGTCATGCATTCCAACTTCAAAACTTTATAACTTTCAATCCATAAATCCAAAAATTACAAACTTTATATCATTGGAAAGCTAAGACAAAGATCTACAACTTTAATTAAGACAATTTTGTCAAATTCTACATAGATCAATATAGTTTATTTCTCAAAGTTTTAGATCACATTTTTCCCCATTTTTCCTCTTTGCTTTCCACTGTCAATAAATATATCTATTAACTATAACCAAAAGACCCGAATCTAACTTTTAAATTCATACATACAAAAATCCCAAGGTTTTAAAAACTGAAAAGGACCGGCCGGTCCGACCAGAAAAATTTTGAACCTGTCAGTGATCCGGTTCGGTTTCACCTAATAACTTCTATGCATTAAAACCGGCCGGTTTATCAACGAACCGGCTGGTTTTTGTCGAACCGGTCCAACCGGTCTATCACTGTACAAAACTCCAGATACACTAGAAGGCTACTTCCAAGTTTCATTTCATCGAAGGCTCGGGCTTCTTCTCTCCTCTTCACCGCCTTCTCTTCACCATCTTCTGATCTTCTCTTCACCATCTCTCACTACCTCCATAGATATAGAAATCGAGCTCTTTTCTTCAAACTTCATATTTCATTTCATCGAACCCTCTCCTCCCCATTTCACTTTCTTTTCTTCACCATATCTCACTGCCTCCATTTCGTTTCAGACTTCTTAACTCTCTCAATCTAAATAAACTAAGGATTTTACAAATTTGCCAATATCTTGAACAAAATATCCGCTTTTGTGTATACTTTGGGTGATGGTAGCATTTTGGATTGGTTTGGAAGCTTCCTATTTTTAGCTAGACAGCAAGCTAACGAAGCTATTCAGGACCAGCTATTAGCCCTTAATTTTACTAGGTTTCTCATCGATCCAACATTTTCATTAGTTCATACTCTTTTTGCGCTTACTTTGAACTTTACAACCATAGCTAATGCTCATCTGGGTCAGCGTCTTTCTCTCTTTTTTGCTTCTTTTTTAATTAAAGTTCTTATCTTGCCCTCCATCGATTATTCTTTTACTCATTTTCCAGTTTTGTGGATTAGTTGAGTGCAGATTACTAGTCGGCCACTCTTAGCTCTCTCTTTATATTCTATGCTTAGTGCAATGTGAACACAAGTTTTGAATCTTTCATCTTTTTATTCCTTTTTCATTTTCTGTTGTTGAGTTTTTCTGAATGGGTTATATTTTGGAGAATTAGTGCACTTGGGATGGTAAATGGAAACTTAATTGGATGCTGATATGATAAAGACATCAAATTTATGAACTTTTAATGGAAAATTAGATTGACCAAATGGTTTCTATAGCAAGTGTCTGTTTGTGTTATGGGCAATCCAAAATGTTGGGTTCAGATTTTTGTAATCAACTATTGAGTATGTGAGATTTATGTTGTATTTTTTTGTTGCTTTCTTGTGTAGGTTGGTATACTGTATTGAAATTCCGTGAAAAGCTAATGAGTGATATAATTGTTGGAGTAGATCCCCCTGGGACTGAAGCAAAGAACAGTAGTGATGCTGCTAGAATTGCAGAGCTCAAGGCTTGACTCTCCTCTTAATTTGATGCAGCAGGAAAAGATGTTCCAGAGTTTGAATACACTCCTAGTAGCATTGCTCATTTATACAATTTAGCAATTATCTCTCAGGCTAAGACACAAGCTGCTGTTATTATTCTCAATGATTTTTCCCAGAAAGCTGCTGAATATCGTGCACAAGGTTTTAGGGATTTTCTATTTGTTTCGATTTATTGCCTAGGCATGCTATGTTCTGGTAAAGTTCCATGATTTGTGCTCATGCAAAAAGAAACATTTCGTACTTGTAGGCTCTATTTATTTCTTAATAGAACCTTTAATTTTTTATGAGAATTTGCATTTCTTGTTCACAGATTGAGGATTTTTGTATTTCTGTGTAGCTACAAGGATTAGGGAGATATTAGAGCATGCAGGACTGGGATGGGAGATTTTGTCCTCAAATGTCATTGTATCATCTCAAGTTCTTACAAATGTGGAAATTTTATTGAATATCAGGGACACTGAGCTGAGTAGGTATGATGTCATTCTACGTTCGATATTTTATTTTAGTTCCTTCATTTAATTGTTCCCGTATTATGTTGGAGATATGCATATAGTTTTCTATAGCGATGGGTGATATTTTGCCAGAAAAGACTAGAGTTGAGGAAAAGAGGGCTAAAGTACAAAAGGACTCGAAGATTCTTCTTGATTACACCCGTAAGGCAATAGCAAAGCTTACTTATTTGAAAAGGTCAATTTTATGGTTTTAACTTTGCACTCTTTGACAAGAACATTTTAAATTGTCTTAATGCTCAATCATATTTATTTTGCTTCTCTTGGATCATATGTTTTCATGGCACTCTGTATATGTTCTTTTAAAACACTGGCGCAGTTGGAGGATGATGTGGCTCCTTGTGCCACAGATGGAAAATTGGAGAACTAATTTGGAAGTTATGGCATCAAAGGAGAGACAATATTTCCAACAGTATTCAAACTAAGAGGTATAAAAGAATCAAGATTTAGTTCTTTTGTGAACAGGAGAGAAAGGTGGTCAAACAATCATTTCCTATCTATCAGTAAGATTCTTCAGAATGCATAAGTTAATATGATCCCCCTTCAATCAAATTGTCAGCATCTCTATGATTTTTCTAGTTAAAAGAGTTTTAACTGAGATGAGGTTTCTTTTCTTGCTTTTACTCACTTCGTGCGCCGCTAATAAAATTTGTTTGGAAGATTTATACAAATTTGGCATAGCAAAGCCAAGTATTTTCTTTCTTGACAATATAAGATTGACGAAACTACAACTATTTCTTTGTTGCTTAGCTGCTTTATATTCTCATTGGAAGTTGTGTAATCCAGGCACTTCTTAATCATGTGGGATACACTCCAGAGATTAGTCACGGTGTATTGGTTGAGATGGCTATTTGTTTTGAATTTATTCTCATTTAGTAGCATAAATTAGTTCTGTAATTTGGTTTAGCATGTCACTTAACGTCATAACATCCTCTTTCAAGGGCCTGTAAGTATGGTCATGTCAATGACTCTATGTCTCCTCAACCTGTCTTCAAATGCACTCATGGATGGACTTCCCTTGTTGACTGAAAACTGTGTTGTGCTTGATCTATCAAACAATCAATTTAAAGGAAATATAACCAAAATTTCCAAATGGGAAAATATTGAATATCTTGATCTCAGCCAAAACCAGCTGATAGGGCCAATTAGTTTTCTGTAACAATTAGAAATATTTGGTTTAAGTTTTCTGTAATATTTAGAACTCTATTTCATATCAATTTCTGTAATTTTTAGAACTCTATTTCATATCAATTTATGTACTATTTAGAACTCTATTTCATACTAATTTTTGGATCGAAGAAAAAGAACCATCTTATGATCTTGATTATAATGAACTTGAAAAGATGATTTATGAAGAAAATGTATTTGTCACAACAAATGAATTAAGAACATCTACTGATGATCAGTTCATATCTTAGGCGTAGTTTACTGGAGAATTTGGAGCTTTTGACGATGATGAGACGTAACCTCCTTTAGAAATGCAATTTTGATTTTTATTGTTATTGTTATTTTAAGCTTTATATTAGACTCATATTTATTTATTATTAGTTCATTATATAATAACAGACATTGTTGTATTTTTTATTTCAATAAAATATTTTATTTTTACTTATTCTTATAAGTTTTACTTCTTATTTATTATATACCAATTTTATATCGGTTCACTACCAGTTGAACCTCTAAACCTTAAACCTTTCCTTCAACCGGTTCGATGTCCAGTCTGATTTTTAAAATATTTAAAAATCCCTTTAAACAATTTACTTAAAGAAAACCCATCAAAAGATCATCACACAACTAATAATCTCACTTCCAGCCATAATGACAACTTAACAGAAAAGAAAATTTTGCACATATATAACAGTGAATCTCTGCAACTTTCATTGTCAATTCTCAACAAAATAGAGTTAATGAACATCTTCATACTTCATATTAGAAGCCACATCATTAGCATAATACAATAATTACAATCTTGAATGCTCATGCATTATATGCTTCTAAGTACCAAAAGTCTCTAAACTAACTAGTTACAAAAAGTCTAAAATTCTTGGAGTTGCCAAGCTTTGCAAGGGTTCAGTGATTTGCTCTGTTTGTACCTAAAGAGTAGAAATTTTTGTGGGGTAAGCTGGGAAACTCAGTCGCTAATAGGTTTATAGGCTGCGATAATGAACCATAATCACACAACCAAGTACATATTTATACATACATGTTACAATTTCGGACTTAGCAGTTAACACTACCCATATTTCAAACCTTAAGAATTTACATAGACCAGAACACATTATCTAAAAAATCAGATCATATGTTTCATTTTATTATCAAAAAATAACAATAAATTATGCTCTATACTCAACAAATTAAAATGCAATGCATAACATAATGACTCAAGAGAATCCCATGAAATAGAATGGTGAAACCGAAGTTTACACCATGAGTAAAATGAGTCCATTTTTTGGAGCTCATATGCCACAAGCGGGCAGCTAGGAGAAGGCTTTTAGTCAACATGCACGTGACGAACATAATGATATCTCTCTTACCCACATAAGCAGATTTTCTGATGCATACATATTTCATAACATATTCATATATTTCATGCTTCTTGAATTTTTCTATTTTGCAATTGCAGTTTCTTTCGAAATAAACATGATACAAGTTCATAGGACATTTTTCCCACATTCATAATGAGTAAAAGCAAGCAGTTAAGTACATATACAAACAAATAATTTTAGCTCATCATCACAAAAACTATAAACATATTACCCACCTATTTCCTTGATATTTCCAATATCAAGTTTGTCTTTCCTCTTGTTCTTGCCTTCGATAATCTTGGTTCCCTAAGAACAAACATATTTTCATTTAATCAACATACACGAATAAAGCTTCCATAAGCTTAAATATTCATGAATGTGCTTAATCTATTCTTGGTTAATCTAACTAGAAGAACTAAGATCTAGTTAAGGTTCATAAAAATCTAAGGAGAAGAATTTCGGTTATCTACTTGTCTCTTCATTTTCAGCACATAACCTATCTTCTCTACTTCCTTTTTCTATCAAAACAAAACAATAATAAGGTTTACCTAAAAAGAAAACTCAGTTGATGATCTTCTTCTTCTTTTTTTCTCCTTGCTCTTTTCTTTCCTTCTTCTTTTTCTTGCAATGCTTAGGTTTTCACATTCCCTTCTATTTTCTTCCACAACTCTCTTTCTTTTTCTTTCTTAACACACATGACTCTCCTCTCTTCTTATCTTATTAGTTTAAGACAAAATTTAACCTTCCAATCTTACACTTCCTTATTCAATCTAATACCTTCTATCTCTTTGTCTTCATTCTAATTCTTCCTTTTAATCTATGCTACCTCAAAAAAATAATAATAGGCCAAATAAAACTCTAAAAATTTCTAATTCATGAATTCTAGCTTATATTTAAGCTTGCTAATTTAATAAAATAAATTCTAAGAAAATTCAGGGTCCAACATAATTGGTTCAATCTTGAGAGAGGGTAATTAAACCTTAGAAAATCTAGGATAGACACATAATTGAATCAATAATCGTTAGGTGAACAAAATAATGAAAGAATAGCACCTATACATTCATCCTTGATCATCCTTAACTAATTGTAGTAGCTCATTTTATATTTGTTATTTGATTGTTTTTATTTTTTGTTATTATTTCACTCAAATCATCGTTTATTACCCTTAGATAAAGTTAGGTTCGATTAGTTTTACTTATTCCTCGTACAATTGGTACCTAGAGATGTCAATTTAGGCTCGACCAGGCCCGACCAGACCCGCAGTCAACGGGTTTAGCCCGATTTGACCAGCCCACGCCCGTGAAGTACGGGCCAAGGGCCAGGGTGGACGGGCCACGGGCCGTGGACAGGCCGAACAGTGGGCCGGTCCTACAGGTCCAGCCCGTGGCCCGTGGCCTGCCCACCACAAAAAATAAATATTTTAATTATTTATGAAAATAATTAATAAATAATTTAAGTAAGTTAAAATTTTTTAATTAATGTAATTTATAATTTTAACAATAACTTTTAACTTGTTAACTTATTAACTTTAATATAAATTTCTAATTAATTGAATTAAATATCCTAATTAATCATACTATTATATATATCTCAATAACTTTATTATATCATAATTAATTCATTATATGTTGTTATAATTAAAGTTCTCACATAATACATATATTAAAAAGAAAAAAGTGAAAATTTTATTAATTTTATGAAACATGAATATGTGATAATATGATTATAACTTTTCATATAAATGTCCCAATTAATTGGATTAAATGTCCTAATTAGTCATACCATTACATGTATCTCAATAACTTTATTATATCATAATTAATTCATTATATGTTGTTATAATTTAAAGTTGTCACATAATATATTATTAAAAAGAAAAAAGGTAAAAATTTTATCAATTTAATGAAACATGAATATATGACAATATGCTTATAACTTTTCATATAAATGTTCTAATTAATTTGATTAAATGTCCTAATTAATCTTACCATTACATACATCTTAATAACTTTATTATATTATAATTAATTCATTATATGTTGTTATAATTTAAATTTGTCACATAATACATATGTTAAAAAGAAAAAATGAAAATTTTAATAATTTTATGAAACATGAATATATGATTAGCTTATTAACTTTTCATATAAATTTCTAATTAAAT
>JAOQMS010042471.1:0-13692 GCA_027563885.1 Erythroxylum longipes
ATTGAATATAGTATGTTGCAATCTTAGGGTTAATTAATTGTGTTGATTAATCATGAGATTAATCTGTAATTTCGTGTCAATTTTCTTTCAGATATTACACAAGGAGAATATATCAACTGGTACTTCACATATCATCTCAGCTGGACTACACGATTATATAAAGACACAACAGAAAACAGAAGATAAGGAGAGATTGTTGAAGTTAAATTGATTACTGCTACAATTTATGCACATTATCCCATTTCGATCTACATTGTGACTCAATAAAGCAGGAAAGTACCTTTCCAAGGTATGCCCAAGCAAATGCCAAAGATACAGCTAATTGCAGCCACCTGATCAAGGCATGTTGTTTGAATGCACTGTAACCAGATAAACATCCCAGTGCTACCCAAAACTCATGATTTCCCCCCTCAAGTAACAAGGACCCCAGCGCCATTTTCTCTGATAGCTGCCTGGCTAAGTAAAACTTATGGTACCATACGACATCAAACAGGACTGGCATATAACAACTAATACCAGGGATTTTGTAAATGGCCATTATTCTCCTCCATAAAACAAATATGGTCTGACGTTACAGCAATATCAACATAAAGGTTAGCTTGCCAAGGGGCCAAGTGCAGAGCATGTTGATAAGATCTTCTTGCAGACATAGCAAACAAACGGCAGGTTTGCTTCCAGGAAAACATGGAAGCATTGAAGGTCTCCGCTGTATAATATAGGTTCTGGTCCTCTTCCATCCACGCAAAACATTTTGCATAAGTAATGTAGCAAGTAGAAAAGCAAGCTTCAGTCATCACAAAATTGCATTACAACATGCACCCCATAATGCTACAAGAAAATATTTAATAAATGGAAAGAAAGGAAAATCAGAGAGTGGAAATAGTAAAATTCAAATAACCACATCTCCTATTGAGAAATGCATGATATGCAAGCTCATATATGTATAAACACAATGAAGTATCATTGCACTTACGGACTCAACCCACATTCCCAGTTACTGACCACTCTCTCACTCCTTGAGATGAAGAAAGAGAATGTTATAATTTCTTCCTTTCTACAATTTGCAACACTGTTAGCAGCAGTACCCAAAGCCTTCCTGAATCTGTAGTTGCATTTTTGACCACATGAAAATCTATTTCTTTTACAATTAATATATAAAAATATACAGCTTGAGCAATCCTATGTTTCAATCCATTGTTACAAGCTAGGAATGTGTAATATCTATTCACTAACTTGGGAGGGGGTGTGGGAAAGTGCTGTAAATATCAACATTAGCTCTCGTTTATTCCTTCAATTAAGGTTTATAATTGTAGGATTTGTCAAGGGCTGTGATTATGGGTCAAACTGTGGAAAAGAATACTTGTATATTCTATATCTTTTGAATAGATAGTGTACAACATTATATGGGGAATTACAAAAGATAAAATAGGAAATTAGATCAGATCCTAGATCAGATAGACTATCTAACTAAATCCCTTAAATCAAGGGATTTAAAACATATTCTTCTAATCTATCTACATCTAACGTATATCTCAACCCCCTGGGAAATAGATGTCTTCCATTCCTAGCTTGAATACAAGATTACGGAAACTTGAACTGATCAACCCCTTCGTTAGAATATCAGCTACTTGATGTTCTAATGGAACGTAAGATATACATACTAATTTTTCTTCCAATTTGTCTTTAATGAAACTGTCAAGGATGACTGCACCGAAAAGAAGGAAAAAAAAGCAAGGAAGAGGAAAAATCAAAAGCTCCTTGTCTGTTGCCTTGATTTATGCCACTTTATCTGGTGGGTTTTTTTTGTCTTTAGCTGAGCAAGGAATAGCCTATAAAGAAGGCTTCCCTTTTTCCTTCTTCAATACAGAGGCAATCCGTGAGAGCAAAGTGAGAAAAGAAAACAGAGAGTGTTTCTTTTAGAGAATTTTATGAGGAAAAATTCTTAGAGATAATTGGGTGTGAGTTGTTAGTGTTGTCAACACTTTGTAAATTTTCTCCTTAGTAAAATACCTACAGCAGCTCCGGAATTGTAGGCATAATTGGCCGAACTCCGTTATCAATTTTGTGTATTATTATTCTGCCTTTATTTCGCATTCTCATAAATCTGGTTTTTAGGGAAATTGCATAATTTTCCCAACAACTGGTATCAGAGCTTTTGGTAGTAAATTCTGTCAGTTTTTTTTTCTGCGAGGTCACTATTCACACGAATAGTAAATTTTGTAAATAGTAAAATTTTGTCGATGGTTCCAGTTTGTTGACAAAGGTGTTCTAGTACATGTTGGTTCATAGGAATAATCAGAAACGATTCAGAGGAAGCCAGATTGGAGTGGGAGCGATGACTGCAGATGAAGGGAAGGTAAAAATTGAGAAGTTCGATGGTGCGGACTTTGGCTTTTGGAAAATGCAGATTGAAGATTATCTGTACCAGAAAAAGCTGTATCAACCTCTATCAGGAAAGAAGCCAGAGGGCATGAAGTATGAAGATTGGAATCTTCTCGATAGACAAGCTCTCAGAGTTATTCGATTGGCATTATCCTGCAATGTTGCTTTCAACATAGCAAAAGAAAAGACCACGACGGGTCTTGTAGCGACTCTCTCCAGTATGTATGAGAAGCCATCAGCCTCAAACATAGTTCACTTAATGAGACGATTATTTAATTTGCGGATGGAAGAAGGGGCATCAGTGGCCCAACACCTGAATGAACTTAACATAATCACAACCTAGTTGAGTTCCGTGGAAATTGAATTCGAAGATAAAGTTCAGGCTTTGATTTTCTTATCATCTCTACCAGACAGTTAGAATGCTACCGTTACAGCAGTTAACAGGTCGTTGGGAAACAGTAAATTAAAATTCGACAATGTTCGGGATCTGGTATTGAGTGAAGAAATTCAGCGGAGAGAATCGGATGAAGCATCAAACTTTTGGACTTTACACACAGAGTCTAGAGGGAGAACTTCAGAAAGAAATTCAAATCATAGCAGATTGAAATTTAGAAAGGGTAAATCTAAATTGGGAAGGAAAGATTTTAACTACTATAATTGCGGTAAAAAGGGTCACTTTAAGAGAGATTGTCAAGCACCGAAGAAAGATACCGGCGCACAGGAATCTGCAAATGTGACCAAAGAAGCAAGTGATGCTATGATTCTAAGCGTCAACAGTCTGATTGAACCATAGATTCTGGGGCATCTTTCCACGCCAACTCATGCCGAAAAATCATGGAAAACTATGTCAGTGGTAATTGCAGGATGGTTCATCTAGGTGATGGTGAAACTTTGAAGATCGTGGAAAAAGGAGATGTCCAATTAAAGTTGCCAAACCGGACTACCTGGAAGCTGCAAGAAGTGAGACATATTCCTGGTCTCAAAAGAAACTTGATTTCGGTAGGACAGATTGATGCAGAAAGATATTGTACAACCTTTTCAGACCACGAGTGGAAGATTACTAAAGGAGCACTTGTCATTGCTCGTGAAAGGAAGATTGGTACTCTCTATGTAACCTCAAACTTAGAAAATATCATTGCAGTAATAGATACTGATGGAAAATCAAATCTATGGCACCAAAGGGTTGGCCATATGAGCGAGAAAGGGATGAAGACACTTCTGCCAAAGGGGAAGTTTCCAGATCTGAAAGTTGTAGATGTCGACCTATGTGAGGATTGCATCCTTGGGAAACAAAAGAAGGTCAGTTTTGCAAAGATTGGCAAGACACCCAAGGCAGAAAAGTTAGAGCTGGTTCATTCTAATGTATGAGGACCATCTCTAGTTCCATTTCTTGCAAGCCCATTGTATTGTCACCTTCATCGATGATTCTACAAGGAATGTATGGCCTTATTTTTTGAAGAAAAAATCAAAAGTCTTTGTTACCTTCAGAAAATGGAAGGCCATGGTAGAAAATGAAACTGGTTTGAAAGTAAAGCGGTTGAGGTTTGACAATGGAAGAGAGTACAAAGATAGTAGATTCAAAGAATTTTGTGCAAACAATGGGATCAAGGTGGAGAAAACAGTTCCCATGACACCGCAGCAAAATGACATAGCGGAGCGCATGAACAGAACTTTGAATGGACATGCTAGAAGTATGAGGATACATGCTGGCTTACCCAAGATACTATGGGCTGAAGCCGTTAACACCTCAGCCTACCTGATCAATCGTGGATTCTCAGTTCCCTTGGATGGTGGAATATCAGAGGAAGTTTGGAGCGGAAAAGAGATAAACATTTCGCACTTAAGAGTGTTTGGTTGTATTTCTTACGTACATATAGATTCTGCTGAAAGAAGTAAACTTGATACTAAGTCTAACAAATGTGTCTTTGTTAGATATGGTGGTGATGAGTTCGGTTACCGGTTTTGATATTATGAAAATCGAAAGATCATTAGAAGCCGAGATGTCATATTCAGTGAGAATGTGATGTACAAAGACAGGTCAACGGTAGAATCAAGTAGCTCCAATACAAATACTAAAATAAAAGGAATTTGCTAAGTTCAAGGAGATTTCTAGAAATGATGTTCAGAATAGTCCTGAAGCAGTTCAAAAAGAACCAGGCACGCCAGAATTGAGACGCTCCTCCATAATTCCTAAACCAACCCAGCGTTATTCGCCTTCTTTGCACTATTTGTTGCCGAATGGCAGTGGAGAACCAGAGTATTATGATGAAGCTATGCAAGTGGAGAATTCAATCAAGTGGGAGTCTGCCATAAAAGAAGAGATGGACTAATTTATGTCAAATCAGACGTGGGAATTAGCTGAACTACCACCAGGTAGGAAAGCGCTCCATAACAAGTGAGTTTTCAGGATCAAAGAAAAGCATGATGGAAGCAAACGCTACAAAGCGAGATTGGTTGTCAAAGGCTTTCAACAAAAAGAAGGTGTTGACTGCAATGAAATTTTCTCTCTAGTCGTGAAACTGACTACAATTAGATTGGTGTTGAAAATTATAGCTGCAGAGAATTTACATCTTGAGTAGTTAGATGTAAAGACAGCTTTTCTTCATTGTGACTTGGAGGAAGAGATTTATATGAAACAGCCAGAAGGTTTCATAAAGGCAGGCAAGAAAAACCTAGTATACAAGTTGAAGAAGAGCTTGTATGGTTTAAAACAAGCTCCTAAGCAGTGGTACAAGAAATTTGACAACTTTATAGGTAGTAGTGATTTCACAAGATGCCAAGCAGATCATTATTGATACATCAAGAAGTTCGACAACAGTTTCATTATTTTATTATTGTACGTTAATGACATGCTCGTTGCAGGTTCGGATATGCAAGGGATTAAAAATTTGAAGCGGAAATTGTCAAAACAGTTCGTAATGAAAGATCTAGGAGCTGTAAAACAGATTTTTGGAATAAGGATAAAGAGAGACACGAAGTCGGGGACTTTGGTGTTATCACAAGCTGAGTACATAAAAAAAGGTATTTTCCAGGTTCAACATGCAAGATGTTAAACCAGTAAGTATACCTTTAAATGTTCATTTTAGACTCTCCAAAGAATAGTCACCGAAGAAGAAAGGAAGAAGGTGCACATATGGCGAAGGTACTGTGCGCCTCAGTAATTGGAAGTTTGATGTATGCCATGGTTTGTACCAGACCAGATATTGCTCAAGCAGTGGGAGCTCTTAGCAGGTACATGAATAATCCGGGCAAGGTGCACTGGAAAGAAGTCAAATGGATCCTCAAATATCTACGGGGTACCACAAATAAGATACTTTGTTTCAAAAGTGGAGATACGACATTAACGGGCTATGTGGATGTTGACTTAGCTGGAAATGTCGACATCAGAAGAAGCACTACAGGGTATGTCTATACTCTAGGAGGAACGACAGTGAATTGGGTTTCTCAGCTGCAAAAGGTAGTTGCTCTCTCCACAACTGAAGCAGAATATGTCGTTGTCACTGAAGCCAGCAAGGAAATGGTTTGGTTACGAGGTTTTTTGGGAGAATTTGGCAAGAAAAAAGAAAACAATGTCTTGTATTGTGACAGTCAGAGTGCTATTCATCTAGCGAAGAATCTGTCTTTTCATTCCAGAACGAAGCACATACAATTGCGATATCATTTTATTCGGTCACTTCTGGAAGATAGGATTTTGAAATTTAAAAAGATTAGTGGAGCTTAAAATGTGGCAGATATGTTGACAAAGACGGTGACTACTGACAAACTGAAACTGTGCTTAGTTTCAGTTGGCCTGCTAGAATAACAAGACAGAAAAAAAGCTGCTGCATTGATCGAGGTATGAAGACAGATTGAAATTCGTCTTTAAGTGAGAGATTGTCAAGGATGACTGCACCGAAAAGAAGAAGAAAAAAAAGGCAAAGAAGAGGAAAAGTCAAAAGCTCCTTGTCTGCTGCCTGATTTATGCCGCTTTCTCTTTAGTAAAAGATCTGCAACAGTTCTAAAGACGTAGGCATAATTGGCCGAATTTTGTTACCAATTTTGTGTATTATTATTATGCCTTTATTTCGCAATTTCACAAATCTAGTTTTTAGGGAAATTGCATAATTTTCCCAACAGGAACAATTCCTTCCAATAAGTAGGGTCCCGGAGTGTCCACGGTTGGAAACGGTAAACTTGTTGGTCCACTGACCAGTGGAAATGGAAAGTCAATTGTGGCTGAAAACACTAGTGGAAACAGGAAGTTGGTTGTCACTGCAGTGATAAGTGCAAATGGAAAATCAGTTGCTGCTGCAGTGGCAAGTGGAAATGGAAAATCAGTTGTCGCTGTTGCTGAAACTAGTGAGAATGGAAAATCGGTTGTTGCGCTGTTTTTTTGTCCTTGGATTTTGAATGTGGGTGTTTTGCCTGAATTTATGACACGGGACATTGTTTTGATTTGCTTACGGGTTTCAACTTTCAAATGCTCTTTGAGACATGCTAGTTCATAGTTTTGGCACAGGTGATATCCTCTTTTGGTCTTTGAATTGTATGACGTTTATCTGTGTTGGCTACGAAGTGTCAATCCGGCAGCATTTGTCGTTTTACCTATAATTCAAGGAAACTGTCTGAAATGAATCAGCTGTTTAAACATAGATCTAAACTATTGCACATTCGTGTGTTCATTGACTTCATGGAGTTTTTGAGTCTGAATTTTGCGCAATTGAATTTTGTATAAGAGCCACTAACATCAATGCAAAAGGCAGTAACCATAACTTCTCTTAAGAATGAGGATGTCAAAAATAAAAAGAAAAAGAGAAAGGAGAATGCGAATTTAAGTGAGAAAAAGGAAGATTTAAAGTAGAGTATATATTGCCGTTGTGAAAAAGGAAACAGTAGTGATGCGGTGCTTCCTTGCATTTGGTTGCATTAGTTTGTTAAGGAATCAGAAAGGATAAGATGTGGCAAATGCTGCTGTGTAAGATGACACCTTAGAATGATACAGATTGTACTGTTGCTATATAGGATAGAGGAACGGGAACAAGAAGTGGGTTTGCCTTTTCATATTGAAGTTACGGATGAAAAATCTGAGCCTTGCTATGTGACTGCATTTTCAACTTATCGAAATGAATTGTGCTCTTTGAAAGCTGGCATGCAGCACCATAGGCATTAAACTTGATATGAAGCATAGTTTTCCTCTACCAGTTTCTTTCCTACTATCCTTCTTCTTTTATGAAGTTGCAACATGAGGACGGTAAACATTGTAAGCTTAACTGTTGAAGCTTGTGAAGTGATAGAAAAAGTACAGAGTACAGCATAGTTATAAATTTTTAAACAAGGTAGATTGTTTGTAAAATAAAAATGATAAAAACATCTTTTTCACGCATTACATATATGAATTTGGAAAAACCAATGGTTTGGTTTCCAGTTGTTTATGAAAATTGTCGAGCTAATTTTGGTTGGTCCGAAGATTTTAAACCCCCTCCAACCGGAAATCAATTCCACCGCCTACTACGTCGTTTAGCTCCTCCTTGACCTTCCCTTCTTCCCTTTGGCTTGCTCAATGTTCGTTCAAGTGAAAGAATTAAACACTAATTTTTTTAATTCTTTGAAATAAATATTTTTACCTAGTAAATTACATAGATTCCTAAACTATTGTATAAAATTTCTATAGTATTACTCAGTAAAACACAGCCTAAATCGCTAAAGGTTAATAAATAAACTTTATAAGAAAATTTCATTACCAATTAAACCTTTAATAATAGTAATTAAACCTTAAAATCAGAAATAAAAATTTTCAAATAATATCACATCAAATTCTTTTTTTTTTATATGACAGTAACCTTAGAAAAATTTTAAGAGGGCATCTGTCCATCTTTTCCTTGGTACTCAATTCACTCAGCTCCAACATGTTACCTTGTATTGTTACTATTTGTTACAATAGTAACCTCAAAAACATTGTAAGATTAATTTACTTGTTAAAAGGTTAAAAATTGTCCCTTCTTACAATTTACAAATTCTGCTATTACATTGTAACTAAGTCTTAAGTGAACGATCGATTCTCCTCTTAAAGAGTCATTCCATATGCTGGTTGTGACGATGATGAACCAATTAGCTTAGAGTCATACTCAAGATCTTTGATATACCCTGATTTTGTACCAAATACGTTATTGCAAATGTCATTCACATTAGGCTTATTCCCATTGGACAATGATTTCTACAACAGTTCTTCCATCTTATCCTAGAATTTAAAATACAAAATTGAGATGTAATTCAAATATTATTAGTTAGTATTACATAAATAAATAAACTCTAAAATTAAAATTTTTATACCTACATAATTATTATGTCCTTCAGATGTCCAACCTTCACCTTCCTTGTAGATCACACTCTTGTCCATGTAGTTGAGTTTGTCTCCGTAATAAGAATTAAAAATTGAAGCACAATAGATTATATTGTATTTATTAATATAATAATAACTTCTAAACAAATGACCTACAAATTCTTGTCGTACGACAACAAATGATTTGGAGTAGGTATTGTGAGGAGTTTTCATTTTTGTTATGTTAAATTTGACTTTCTCACACTTTCCTAAATAAAGAAAAGAAATAATCATTAAATGCAAAAACAAAATTAAGACAAAGAAAACAAACCTTAACCTTCACAAAGGCCTAATAATCACACATTTCACTCTAATTTTTTTGAGTAACTCATTCTGGAACATGTCTCCTTGCTTTCTTATTCGAAGGAAAAGACTTGTAGAATTTATGAAGTCGATAACGATGACCCTTCACCCTTTGTTTCAACAGTAAACTCACATAACTTGAAACTTCAGGGTTCTCGATATCGACGATATTGAGCTTTATTTGTGAACAACACGTATAAGTTAAATTACTCTTTAAATAAGTAAAACAAAATTGCATATAATCAAATGAATTGAAAAATTATTGAAACTTTATCCAAAGCATTTTGTAGCAAGTTGTCTTTCTTCAATTGTTTGGTATGCTGAAGGCAAGATAATTCATTCCTGATGTTGGAATATAAGTGAGAATTTGTCCCACATTGAAAGAATACAAGGCCTTGAACATGCATATAAGCCTAGTGAGTTACTCCTCCTATCACCAATTGATTTTAGGATGGAACCTCATTTGGGCTTGTATATGCTCAGTTTATTTAGGCCCAATTATATAAAATTTAACATAAAACTTAACATGGTATCAGAGCCTCTGTGACCAAGTGGTCATGAGTTCGAATCCTATCACCCACCTATTAGATTAAGCACAAAGGTAAAGTAAACTTGTGCAAGTTTCAAGTCCAAAGGGCTTTCACTTGAGGGGATGTGTTAGAGAATATATAAAATTAATTGAGTTGACTTCACACAATAGCTTAAGCTATTGTGATGAAATGGTCGCTTAACACCTGATAACAAAACCTAATTCATTGGGCAATTTTGATAATTGAATCTTGTCAACAGGACGACGTTGCGTGGATCAATATGCACAGACAACTTGTTGTTTATTGCAACATTCATGCTTTATAACTCAAAACCTTTAGTAATACCTCTACCTCTTTTTCTTATGCCGATATTAGAACCTGACAACAACAAAATAATGATAAGAAAAAGCACGTTAAACATGTCAACATATATATTTGAGCATTACTATAATTATAGGTGGTTAACAATAACAGACCTGAAGATCTCTCAGCACTAGTTGAGACGTATATAGGTTGTTGTTGATTGGCTTCATTGGTGGATGAAATCAGTAGTTGTTGTTTGATAAGGTCAGATTGATTTGGTTGTTGTAGGGGAGGAACATCTTTGGTAGTTGCCACCCTCTTTCGCTTGTTTCTACCAGGTCTCATTATATTGAATATATATA
Source organism: Erythroxylum longipes (assembly GCA_027563885.1). NCBI lineage: Eukaryota > Viridiplantae > Streptophyta > Magnoliopsida > Malpighiales > Erythroxylaceae > Erythroxylum > Erythroxylum longipes. The sequence goes on from JAOQMS010042471.1 coordinate 10,239, forward strand.
AATGAAATATCAATATAATGCATAATCTTTAATCAAATATCAACATTCCACATGAATGTAACTCAACCATGAACATTTCACAACTTACTTAAGTTAAACATCAAAGTTCCTCAAAAACCACAAGTCAAAACTAAACATTATGCATAAACATAGCTCAAACACTAACATTGCGCAGAAACAAATATCAAACAGACACCAACATTCCGCACGACAAAACTACCCACACACAATATTTTGCATAACACAACTCTAACACCAACATGCCCCAACAACATAACTCAAATACCAACCAACATTTTGCATAACATAACTCAATCATGATTTCAAAAAAACATAACTTGAAAACACACGAACATACATAAGATAAAACATACACCAACACAAGAGCAGGATCCAACGGTTGTTCTGCGCCAAGATGAGCCAAAATAGGTGAGCTAGCATTTGCTCCGCCCCAATACTTCAAATTGATCACTTATCTTTGTTGAAATGTTGTGTAGCTTTCAGGCCTGTAGTTGAAGTGATCAAGAGTTTGGTTGTAATAAAATGTTCGGAAATCCTCTGAAACAGGAGCGGCAGCTATAGTTGATTTAGACTCTTCGAGTATTAAAGGGTCGAGTTTTGGGGTGCCTAACCAGGTTGCATTTAGAGAGGTAATGACAATTAGAAACATCAACTGGATACATTGATATAGAACTACTGGAGAATTCATGGTTTTCGTTATCAAGAAAATGTACATTCACATCATTATATAGGGTTAGTTTTTTTTGTTTTGAGTTTAATTTCATTCGATATCGTCAACTATATTATATTCCACAAGCATAAACTGCATTAATATTTATGTCTGCCACTTATATTATGTAAGTCTTATTATCATTTGAAATTACACAGTTAGTGCTGGACCTTAACTATGAGAAAACATTAACAATGATAGAAGATAAATTTGAATAATCACAAGAAAGCTTTCTGGAATTCTTAGGAAATTCCCCCTTGTTCCTAGGTAATTCCAAGTTTGTGATCCCAATTATTCCAAAATTATTAAAACGATACTTTCCGTTCACTACTTCTAATATTTAATGGGTTGAATTCGAGTTTTTACTATAGGGCTGACCGGTATGTTGCATTACCTCTAAAATTCTTCGACGATTAAACTTTCAGACTTATTTTAGTATCTTTTGGTATATCTTAAATTTAAATTTTTTTAAAATTTTCACACAAAGAAATTCAATAATACATAATCTTATCTCTAATTAGTTGAGAGCAAACTTTAGAATAATAAGTAAAGATACTCATTTAAAATTGGAAGGTTGACGAAAACATTTTCTTTATAAAATACAAAATAAAGGCTGATAAATAACCTTTACCTTACTCTCACAAAACACAAAACAGAGAGCCTTGTATAATGAGTTTGCCCTTTTCAGTGTAGCTATATTCAAAGTGTTTCTTAAGTATTGTATTTGCTAAAAAATCCTTATACTTAGAACAGGGGGAAAAAGGAAAAGATTGAAACGTATAAAATAGTTTCTAAATCTTGAAAAAAAATCCCAAATCATTTAGCTGATGTTATCAATTGTAATAATTTATTCCAATAATGACTTAAACATCAAACACACCAAACAAAGCGAAGTAGCAAAATACACTAAACAGCAAACTTTAGCCTGATCCCAAATACCTTTTTATTGGCTTGTCTAATAAGGTTATTATTCTTAATTCTGATCTACCATAAAGTACTCTAACCTTGCATTTCTTCTCTATGTTGTTTTCAATTCGAGCTTGAGTACTTTTTACTCATCATTTATCTAAGAGTACTGGTCCATTACTTTCTCTGATAACTCTAGTTTAATCTACTGCTAGTGATGCTTAAATCAGCATAATACTTGGCAATCCAATCTTCGATGATCTTGATCTCAGTCTGTCTCTGTGTGATCAACCACACTGGATCATTAGGACTTGATTTGAGTATATCCAAGCAATGAGACCCTGCAAGCATAAATTGAATTTCACTATATAATATTCTTAACTTGTCTAGTTGCGTTTACTTTCTAACATGATTTAATTTTCTTTTAGTACACTACACGACAATAAATGATATCGAATCGTATCCTATTTATTGAACTAGGTTCAATTGTATTATTATCAATAGAATGTAAAATACTGAACTAAACCAATGTTGGAGGAGCTAAACCAGAATGGATTCATGAAGCCTTTAACCTCGGGATCCGAGATAACTTAATGAAATGGAGTTGAGAATATACCGTTTGTTGTAGTGACCGCAACAAGAGTGTCTGACAGGTTCTTCAATACCCTGCAATCAGAGTACAAAAGGATTAGCTAGACAGAGAAAAGAGAGAGGTGTCAGTTTCTCCAAGGTTTATGGGGCTTACCCTCCACTACTGTAAGGATCTTTCAACCCATTGGAGAAAATGATGTTGCTACCAAACCTCTTCAGTATCAACTCTATGTTCTGCAATGAGAGGAAAGAGAAAAATGACACCACAAATTTTTAGTGACTTCCAAGCAAAGCAGTATCAACAGGTATTGCTTTTAGTATTTAGAGAAACTCAAATAGAAATATACATGGCCTCCATAATAAGTGGTGATCCAGTGAGGCCGAGGTAAGACCCCAAACTGCCTCTTGCAGTCCTCAGCGAATTTGTTGTAGTCGAAGGAAGCAGGAGGGAACATGGTACCAGTGCCATGAGCAATAGGCATCACCATCTCACTGCATCTCTAGACCACAATAATGGTTTCTTTGTTTCTAATTCTCATAACACTGAATGAGGAACCATTTAGAAGTAATACAACATTTAACTTAATGTACCTGCCAATCCCATCCATCAATATCGGCAAAGTTGCTAGTGCTATAGCACGAGCTGCTTCCCAAGTACGCAACCATACCAGTAAATACTCTACTCAGAGTATCGTTTCCAAAACTGCCATCTATGGCTGCACAGATCTTGTTCATTCTGTATGATGGCGCTCTATTGTATTGAGCAGCAGAGCGGTAGATATTGTCCAAAAGGTCCGTCAGCTGAGAAGAGTTGTCTAAAGGACTAGGAAAAGAGGAAAGATGAGTAAATGACTAGAAGCAGTGTACATAAATTGAAACAGGATTGCAATCTCAGGTCATTACGCACTTGCAAGTCATGAATTTCCGACCGAGGATTGACATGCCATTAGGTTGAGCAGCGACTTGATCAATCTCGGCCCATGATTTCTGTATGGCTTGGTAGCAAGTCTCACTAACCTCCTACACAGAAATAGCCTATTTGACATTAGCAACTATTAGGTACTTCTAAAACAAAGAAAAATGAATGAAGGTGAATAGAATTCAGAAGTATTAACTCTGAAGGCCTTGGTGACGACAGAATAGTATCCACTCTGCGGTGTAATGTTGTCGAAGTAAAGAATTGGCGCTGATGAGGCCAACGCTCCAATGGCAATATGAGGGTATTTG
>JAOQMS010042472.1:0-13689 GCA_027563885.1 Erythroxylum longipes
ATATATATACGTGTTCTTCATCACTTTCACCCTAATTCTTCCCATTTCATAGTCTCTCACTACCAAAATCACCAAAGGAAAACATGAACCTATCCACACTTCTCATGTACTGCTCGAAATTTTTTAAGAAAAGTTTCAGGGTCCAACGAAATATTTTCATTACAAAAAGTAACTGAAAGAAAATTTAAGTTATAAGTAAATACACATGATTTCTAGGGCACTATATTTACATAACTCCAACACCTTTCTATAGACAATTACTGTGCAATTTGTCCTTTCACCACACTATACCCCACTTGGTTTAGAGAATGGGCTATATGTCAACTTCTACTAGACTGACTACGTCACATCTAGTCCAAGTGATGTTAGTTCTTGTCCTAGGATCTCATTACTTTTATTTGTCATTGAAGACTCTCTTTAAGACACATAATTGCTCTGGCCAGAGACTCCCGAGTAATGATCCCGATAAGAGGTCATGGGTATTGTCTTTTTCTATCAGAAGTGGGGAATTCTATATTAGCTACCCAATTACCTTCAAATACTAATAGCTGTACCCAATCACCACCCTAAGAGTGACCTTATCTTAAGGTAACAAGAAATGATGTCAAAGCACAGGATTAGTATTCAAGATATCCTTAAGTATCTCAAGTCTAAGGACATTTGAACCATTGCCATGATGAGATTAATCATTGACATTCGATCGATCATCCATACGATAATCTCATAGTAGGTCATCCGATCTGCTTACTACCCTTGGCAAGCATCCACATATTAACTCTAAACATCTCATGGTTACAGTTTATGAGATTCATTGCTTGATCAAATTAAGGAGTATAATATGTGCTAGTCTGTCTGGATTAATAATTTCCTATCTTATTAATTCTATTACTAGGGATTATTTAGATACTAACATGATTACATATGATAGGAATATCATTATTATGATCTCATCAAGATTTCCTTTATGCTATGTTTTGTATCATAGACTTCACTAATTCGATGTAAGATTAACATCAATTCATACAAAAGAATATCAAATTAATGAAAAATACCTTTCTCTTTATTAATCAAAATAAAGTCAGTATAAAAGTGCTAAAGGTGATTGCCTTTAAAGCACTACTTTAATAGTTTCTCCTCTTAAAGTTGTATTGAATGGGTGATTTGTTTATAATATATATGAGGTAGATGTGGCTTTGAAGGATCACTCCTTATAGTTTCAATATAATGATATCATTGATTTTAATGAACGATTCCTTTTAATTGTTTATGCTTCATGCAGTTTATGGTGTGAGAAATTGAATTTAACCTAGGAAATATGGTTTTTTCATTCATCCTAGTTGATGTACACAATTGTGTGTGAATGTTAGTTTTTGCAATTGATGGCATATTAAGTGTTTTTTATTATTTCACTAGCTTTAATGGATTTTGCATTATACTATCCAAATACATCTCACCTTAACTTTGCCCACCTTACAACCAAAAAAGTCCTTTGATTCATGATTATGCATATGGCTCTTAGTGGTGGAGAAATGAAATGATTTGCAAAGTTGTGGAATGTCATGATCATGAATGGTATTGAGTGTATCCTTGAATATATCTTATTTAAACTCATTTTCTCCAAGTCTACCATTAGATTTCTTAGTTTACGAAGGTGATGATTGTTGATCGATCATGAGTAGAAGCTTTGAATGTTAATTTCTTGCTATGGTTTTCAAAATTTATTCATCTTTGTTTATGATTATGCATTCTTGGAAAATATTGGAAATGAGTAAATGTTTTGGGTCTTTGATTTAATTTTGATGTTTTACCTAAAGACGATCAAAAGATAAGTGTGGGGGAAATTGGTATGTGCTTAATTAATTATATATATATTCAATAACATTTAGAAATTAATGATACAAAAATGCTTAAGGAACTCACTTTAGTTTATATATGGTTTTAGGTGCATTTTGGAAGCAAAGTAGCTAAAGTGAGTCGAAAGCACTATATTTGAATTGTTTCTTGAAGATTTACGTTCAATTTTCTTCATGGAATAAAAAGAAAAAGGATTAGAGGAAGAAAAAAAAAAGAAAATACAAAAGAACAAGGAATGGAGGACTCATGGCTAAACCATCAGCTTATCACAAACAAGGTGTCTCACGACCGTGAGATACCAATCACGGTCGTGAGAAGATGAACACCTCATCTTTTTTTTTAACCTAGATTTATAAAAAGGAAGAGATGAGATGACTGAAGGTTATGTTTCATTTAGGAAAAGTTTAGAGAAATGTCTGAAAGGTTTCAGGAGAATTAAGAGGGCCAAACCTCTCTTCCAATGAAGACCAATGGAGGGATAAGCTTCCCAACACTGGTTCGGAGGTAATATCGATGCTGATGAACTCAATTAATCATTTCTCTCATTATTTTTTTTTCTCTTAGGGATTGATTATGTTACCCGTGTTTAATGTTTGGATGTTGTGTGAAAATGATTGAATGATTTATTTGATTTTTTTATGTAAGAACATATTGTTAGAATTTTAACATAATCCGTAATTGTTATGTTGAGATTTGTTTGTGGCAACTATTGATTTTTAATCATTAAGGTTAACATGACCTAGGTTAAACGACCTGAGCTTGTGTGGTTATTGCCTTGATTAATATTTTTTCCTAAATCATAATGGGGTTATATAATTAAATATAGAGAATTTGTTCTAGGTTGTTTAATAGCTAGGTTTAATTAACGACCTTTTCTCAACTAAAGAAGAACTAAGGGAAAATCGGGTTTAATAGAGATTATTGTTAACCTATGATTAATAGTTGCTAGAAGAGGTATAAGTAAAACAATTCAATGAAATATGTTCAATTGTGTATAGGTCGAGATTGAATCGACGTCTCTTAACGAATTCATCACTTTCATCATTTTTAGATTGTTTGATTTAATTTGCTTTTATTAGTTTAGTTTGCTTTTATTTTCTTGTTTGAAAACCAAACCTAAACTTCCCAATAACCTAAACAGCAATTATTTTCATTTCAAAAGCTTTACACACACTCTCTATGGGATCAACCTAGAATCACCACTACTATAGTTGTAGGTTTAGTTTATTTTGAGTAGTGTTAAGACACGTTGTTGGCAATTTCTAAGGTGAACTCTATTGCATATGTGACATGTCATGTTTATTGCTTCAGCCTAAATCGCATTGATATTTTTCTTGCATTCAACATTGATCTAGCCATCTTTTAAAGAGTATGGTTCTTCCTTTCTACAACTCTATTTTGTTGTGGTATTTTAAGCTCTAAATACTCTTTAATAATCCTGTGTCTATCACATAATTTATGGAAACTTACATTCTCAAACTCCCTTCTATGACCAGATCTTATTATAAAAAATGTCATATTTTTGTGATTTGTAGTTGACATATAAGCTTCTTAATGCCTTAAATGCATATATTTTTCTTTCTAGAAAGCTACCTAATTATATCCAGAGTAATTATCAACACATGTCAAGAAATACCTGATGCCACTAATACTAGCAGTTGCATTGGGCTTACCAAATCCATATGAATTAATTCAAATATACAAGAAGAGATAACATTTCTAACCTTTTTGTGTGGTACTCTTGTCTGTTTTCCATTTGACATGCACTAACAATTCTTGTCATCATTGTTTAATATAGGCAATCCTCTCATCACTTCAAATTGTCTCAATTTGTTGATGATATCATAGTTGGTGTGACCAAGCTTTTGGTGCTATAGATTAATATTATCATGTGAAACTGAATTGCAAGAAGTGATAACCTACAAGATGTAGCAATTATTTGTTGATATTCTGCCACTTACCAAACACTCTCTTTTTCGTTCGATACCATATATTCATCACTAGTGAATTTAACTAATAACACATCATCAAAAAGTGGCTAATACTCACTAAGTTGGCCTTTAAACCATCTATATGAAGCATATTTTTGAAGTGAGATAGTCCATCCACGTAAAGGGTTCCTCTCCTAATTACTATAGCATTCTTCCCATCAATAAAAGTAACATGACCATCCATAAAACTTTAATAATTCATAAAAGCTTCTTTCAATGTCATATGACTTGAACACCCATTTTCAAAACACCATCCATTATGAGAACTGAGACACATGGATTTAAGAGTCAGGCCTTGCAGATGTCTTCCTTTTTAATTTTTGAGTTGCTATAATCACTTCCACAATCTGATTTAGAGTTTAGAACTGAAGCATCTATATTTTCATTATCATTTTCTTCACTGGTTGTTATTAAGTAAGTAACTAATTTTTTGTTGTATAAAGCAACTAACGCAGCATGATTACTCATGATTTATTCTTCGCTATCGTACTCATTTTCAAATTCATTTTCACTCTAAATGCTTATGTAAGACTTCCCTTTTTTTCTTTTGAGAGTATTAGCACATTTTGGTTGCATATGTCCGAAACCTTGACTTCCATGACGTTGTATCTTCTTTGCCTTCCTTTCATATTTTTGAGGTTTTTTGCTATTTAAAATTATTTTTTGATGAACTTCCACAATTCTGCCTAAACTTAAGTCTATCTTTCTTCACCTTCTTTACCCACTTATTGAAATTTCTTTTCAGCAAGACCAAATCATCATTTTCATCGTAGTCATCGCCTGAATCATTCATAGATTTAACAACTTTAGCTTGCAGCACCGGTCCTTTTTTTTTTCTCACATTTGTCTTTCAACAGGATCATATCAAAGTTTGTGAGCATTCCAATTACCTTATCTAAGGATAACTCAGTAATGTCATGAGTTTCTTCTATAACATCCCGTTCCCACACTAAAGGTTAGAACCCTAAAATACGGTACATGTGAAATCAATTAGAGATTAAGAAAAATGCATCTCATGCTCATGCATATTGTTAGCATACACACATGTGAACTTGAATTTTTGCACATATAAAAATAATTGTACATGGACTCATTTGACATTTTCTAGGTATAAATGATTGATTTAATGTAATTATGATGTGGATAGTGGAAATTTTGTTTTTAAAATTGATTTGGTGAATCAATTATTAATTTAGAATATTTGGAGAAATTTGGGAATTTTCTGAAATTATGACTAATTTTGGGAGTAAGAAAAATGTCAAGTTGTAGGACATTTATTAAATGGTGGTAGAAATAAATATCAAATGGTAGTAGAATTTTTGAAAAGTGATAGTGGGATTTAATGACACATGTCATTTAAAATTGGAAGTTCATTGGATTAGATTTGGAGACAAATGGATTAGTTAATAAAGAGGACCCATTAGAAAATCATAAGAAAGTGATATGTGGCAAGTGAAATGTGTCACTTGCCACACCAGTTGCTAAACCCACAAATTTATTAAGTGAAAGACCCACCATTTTGGTCTTTCACTTGCCATTTGCTTCTCTTTCTTCGTAAGCTTCTCTCCTACATTCATCTTCGTCATTTCTTCTTCTTTTTCATTAACAATTCTTGCTCTCCACCTTTACCACCTTGATTTTTTTTGAAAATAAAACAACCCACTTGAAGATCCTTCTTTTCCTCTTCATCTTGCTACAAAATGACCCAAACCACTCCTTGGATGATGAGGGTCGTATGAAGATGGGAAAGCTAGGGTTAGGTGATTTTTGAAGAGCTTGAAGTTAAACAAGTAAGTATTATGTTATTGCTCTTCTTCGTTTGTTAAATGAAACTTATTGATGATATATTAGGGATAAATGAGCATATGGATGTACTTATGTTGTGTTTATGATGATCAATGATTCATAGATTGATGTAGAGATAATTTAGAGTTAGAATGAGTCCTAACATGGGGTAGAAAGAAGTGCAAAAAATTGATTTATAAATGTATGTTACATGTCATGTTTTTAGGTTAATGATCAAACATAGATCAAAAATTGTTGTGTGTGATATTGAATTGAAGAGGAAATAATGAGGACATGAGTTTGAAATGATATACTAAGTAAAAGAGATGAATTGGATGAGAATGAAGTTAAATGCATGATGTATTATGTTAGATGCAGTGTCTTACTAAACATATATCTGTATTTTGGCTATATATCAAAATTTATACATCCAATTAGATGATTTTTTATTTATATTAAACTAGAGACATATTTCTATAACTTTCTTGCAGAAGTCGAATTCTAATTCTGTCCTTAAGAGCCCTGAAATTTAACTTAAAATTGAGTGTTGTGTTCTATTAAGGTATAAGAAATAGTATGGAGTATTTTAATCATAACATGCACGATACAGGACCAAAATGTATGAATTTGTTGTTGTTAGAAACATAAGACATAGTGGAAATTGATTAGAAGGAAGTATTGTCTGAAAATGGCTAGTTGCGGGTCAAAAATGACAAGAAAAATGAAAAAGAAAGAGAAAGTGCAGCAGGTTATGATCGTGCTTCAGCACGAATGCGACTCTGTTAAGAGACAGAAGTAGCACGATCACGAATCTAATGAGAAATGAAGGAAGTCACGATCGTGCCTCAGCAGCATCGCGACTCGGCTGTTGAAAGATGCATGATCGCGACCCTAAAGCTTTGAACGATTTTGAACATCCTTGATTCTTTTGGCTATAACTTCCTCTTCTGACCTCCAAATGACATAGGATTTGAACCAACAGACTCGAAACACATTGCTCCACCAAAATTTATAACCATATGAAAGCATTTTGGAGAGATTGAGTGATAAATTTGAGACGAAATTGATGAGGAGTTCTGGAATTTCATAGCTGTAGTATTTTCACTGAGCATGCTTCTATATTTTAGACATAACTTGTTCTGTGGTTATCAAAATAGAATGATTAATGATTTGGAGAAAGTTATATATATAGGGATAAAAATTTTCTTAAGAAATAGAATTTTTATTCTATCTCTAGGAATTTCAAAATCCGGCTTAAAATTGAGTCTTGGCTTATGCTATAACAATACCCAAGACAGAAATCATGGTCTGTAGTTATCAGATAAAATGTATTGATATAGGTTGAGTCACATAAAAGTGTCTTCACAAAATTTGTATCTTGATCTCTTAGCTTTAAATTGATATAAAGTTTGTAATTTTTTGATATTGGAATTGAGAGATATGAGTTTTACAACTTGATAGCATGATCATGCATTAGCCAAATTTCTAATGTGCTTAGTCTACAGTATTTGGAGTATAACTTTCGGATCACTGAACCTAATTGAATGATCTTAGTGTCTCTAGAAGCTTAAGAGATATAAGAACAAATTTATAGAAGAAAGTATTGTTAAATTACCCAATTTACATTGTCTGAATGATCAAGAACAGTAGATCAGCAAGTATGTTTTTGGAAAAAAATCTGAAATGAACAATTGATTTATAAAATTTGATTCTAACGATTTTATTGAGGAATAAAACCCTAGGTACAAATTATACTTAGGTGAGTTTTGATATATGATTGACTATGTGATGAGAATAATGGAAAGATACCTGAGATTGTCATTGAACATGCATTGTACACATTCCATATACACATTTGTGCATGAAGGAATACTTATAACTATGCAATTATTAATGTGTGTGCAACATATGTATTTCATAATTTGGATGTGCAGGATAAACGTCAGTATTCAGACATTTCTAGATCATGGAAGCTAATGCTAATCTGGAGTATACTGTTAGTCGACGTAGAGGGTCTCATTTCATCTGATTTCAATTTTTGCATTGAATGACTATGGTTATGATTATTATGCAATGTGAATATAATTGATATGAATATGATTTACTTATGTTGATGCTAGGCAATGAAGGTCCGAGACTTCATCCATGAATGTGATATTGAATTGCTACTTGTATGTGAATGAGAAGAAATAAGTGTATTCTCAGCTTAATTGTTGAATGCCAGACCAAGGTCCGATGATGAATGTGAATGTGATTGTGAATCTAAAATCATGTGACTGATTGAAAATATGTGAACATGATTCATTCCATTACAAGAATTTATGAAACATAAAGGCAGTTGTGATCGGAGTAGCCACCAAAAAAGAGCTTAAAGCTCACAATGTGAAAAAGAGTTTAAAGCTCAGATTGTGAAAAAGAAAAAAGAGCTTAAAGCTTAGAATGTGAAAAGGAGCTTGAAGCTTAGATTGTGAAAAAGAGCTTAAAGCTTAAAAAGTGTATAAGAGCCAAAGGATCACTATGTAAAATGAGCCCGGTATCCCCAATGGATACAGGACAGTTATAGGCACTTGGTCACAACAAAGTAATAAATGAAAGTGAGTCACATGTCCATTTCATATTCATTTAATATGTATGTTCGAATGATTGCAATATCCAGTTAACTTGTAATTGAATGAGAATGTGAATGTTTTGAAAAAAGTGTTATGTAATTATATGAACTATATGTGTATGTGATTAAGTGAGCCATCGAGGATAGTCACTCACTAAGTTTGCAAAAAGTCACCCAAAATTTGTAATATTTTTCAAGCTAAGAAGAGTTACCCCGTTAGGCTAAGGGAGTATAACCACTGTATTCAAGTAAGAGATAGAGGTTGGGATTAGTTCATGTCTACATTTTTTTTAATTTTTTGCATCAAATTGTTTATTCTGCAATTTCTGTAAAATGTATATTTGACTATTTCTGTATGTAATAACTTTCCAAAGTGGAAAGGTTTGTCAATGAGAATAAATAAATGTGATTTTGATGTTACAAAAGAAACGAATTGGCCTAATTTGATTATTGATTTCTGCATACGCGTGCATTGATTGAAAAAAAAGTAATGAGTTCGAATGTTGACTGTTCTAGCATGCCACCCTCACGGGGTAGATACTCAGATATCACTCAGGATGTCGAGTACGTGCCTTGTGAGAGTGGGATGCTACAATTTGGTATCAGAGACCAGGTTTAGTATCTTACTTAGACGTTTTTTGTAATATGTGTTAAGTTAAATGCATTTTAGACATGTCTTAGCATGCAGTGGCAACTGATACCCAGTCTGAGTCGCATTTACATGAGTCACACGCATGAGCACTCCTTAAGAGTTTGAGCTATTAGAAGAACTAAGAAGAATGATGATATGTCAGAATGTGAGGAAATGAAGGTTTATGGATATTTAGAAATGAGAACTAGTACCTGGTTTTATATGATAGATAAGGACTCACTACATTTGTATGTGTGGTTGTATCATTGAACATGATATCAATATTGTACTATGATGGTATACCCTTGAATGTGAAATAGATATGAATATATTATCGTGAACTGATAGAGGAAAGTAGTGATATAAATACGAACGATGAGATGTAAATTGTACAAGCCAAGTTGAAAGAAAGTAAAATTTTCTATGACCTTGAGAGGTTGAACTTAGACTAGAAATGATTATTTAATAAGTGTGATAAGAGTAATGATTTAGCATAAGAATAAGTTTGTGAAATTGAGATCAGAATTTCGGGATGATTATGCATTTATAATTCTAAAATGATTACGAACATATGTATCTATGATGATATAATGGTAATTGGAAGGTGAGATAATGATAGCGATATATGTGAAAGTTGTCAAGGTTAAGTTTTGTAAGTGCATTTCTGATAATGGGATCGCTAAAACAAGTGAGAATATTGAGCACATATGTATTATATGTATGGATATGATATAGGAGGCAATCTATGACTTAATAAATATTCGTTAGTTATAGTTCCTATAATTCAAAGTCTAAGACGAATTAGATTAACACATAAAAGTGTTTATAGTTTTCAATCGGGGATAGATTGAGAATGTTAATGATATTATTATGGGTGATGAATTTGAGGAAAAAGAAGGACACGATCATTGCAGGCATAAAAGTAGAAATGTTGTTTAGAATCAATTGGAATCAAGGTATCATTAGCGAATGATATTAATTGGTGACTTGTCAAAAATACATCCCTGGATAAGATGTAATGATCTTGATAGTATATAACACGGTATAAGAGTAAATTGATGTGTTTATTACTTCACTGAGCTTTATTATAAAGAGTATTTTGACCATGTAAAGTTTGATAGAAATTGATCTTATTAAGATATTATAAATAGTTGAAATTAATCTTCGTGAGGAATTAAGGATGACTGATAAGCAATGATGAAAATAGTTGATTGATAAGGATTTCGTGAGCAGTATAGATGATGGTAGTAAGAAATCTTCTTTCAGAGAAGATTTTCACCGAATTAGGTTAAGGGGACTAGATGGTCTACTTCTAATAATGAATGATGATGGAACAAATCATAAGTGAATATTAGAGTCCCAGTTCTAACTAAGACTCAAGTATAAGAAGTTGATTACGCTATTGAGATTACATGCATTCTGTTTAGTGTAAAATATCCAACTACGTGATTGGATTCTTGAGATTGAGGTAACACTATTGCCAATGTAAGGAGAATTTAGGTCCACATTATATTCTATGCAAATATGCACAGGAGCTACAGATTAGATATGATGATGTGTTGCTAACATAGGAAGTTAAGATGTCAAATAAATTGAAATGTGTGGAGAAACTAGTATGAATGAATAGACAATAAAATAAGTCAATGTAAAATAAGAGGAAATCGAATGAATAGAGAAAATTATTCCAGAAAATAAATCAATTGGGAATTAGTTACTTAAAGGATTACGAGAACTAATCTTAGGCACATAGAGTTTTGGCTATATCTGTTTGAGTTAACAAATGTCCCTGACAGTAACATGGCATTGAAGATTAAAACGATCCAAGAAAATTAGATTAATTAGTGACTATGATTATAGATGATATATCGAATGTGTTCAAAAAGTTAAGAAAAATGTTCTGAATATTTGAGATAATTCTTACATCTTATGAACGTAGAAACAATTATATTCCAAGTTCAATAAGAGTGAATCTTAGCTTGATTAAATAAATGTTGGGTCGTATAGTATCTAAACATGGCATATTGGGAGATTCAAAGAAAATAGAGGTAATAATGAAGTGAGAAAACTCCAAGGCATATATAAGAGATTTGAAGTTCTCTAGTATTAGCTGGAAATTGGACACTACCAAAAGTTGTTAAGGAGATTTTACGGATCTTAGCCCTTTTAACAAAAATATCTGAGGAAAAACGTGTAAACCGCATAGACTAATGAATGTAAAAAGAATCCTTGATGAATTATAACACCGATGGAATTATATCGTTTGGTTTTGAAGATGATGTCGTATGTAATGATGTTTCACACCAGAGACTAGGATGAAATCTAATGAAGCAAAATAAAGTTATTTCATATGAATAGAGACAATTAAAGTCTCACGAGTCGATTTTTCATACATGATTTAGAATATGCTGCAATAGTGATTTCTTGAGAGTTTGGAGACATTATATATATAAAAACATTTCAGATATTATACAGATCATTTAAATTGAGGTAATTATTGAGTTTGAATGGACTTAATATAAGACTAAGACAATGGATAGAATTACTAAAAGAGTATAATTGTACAAATGAGTATTTCCCAGTAAAGCTAGTGTTGTAATATGATGTTTGAATACAAAAGTTCAATAATGGAATAGTACAATTCAGATGTTGAGGTTACCAAACCTAGTGCAATAAAAGTGCATAGAGTGTCGAGATGAAGTTGGGGCAAAATGAAGTATTATTAGCTACACTGAGATTTAAAACAATAAGATAAAATATTTTTGTATGAAAGGATTAGCAAAGTCAAAGTGAGGATCCAGAATTAGGAATCTTATTAAGGAATTGAAAATGAATATAAATTTTGAGTCATAATAGAAAAAAATGTTACTTGTGATTGAAATAAGAAGTATGTGTACTCGATAAAGATGATTAAGTAAAGAGATTATTAAAGGAAGCACAAATAACAACTTATGTTATAGATTCTAGCAGGAATACACCAAAATCGTACTTAACGGTTAATGATGTAGAAGCAAGTGTCTACATGTATGAGTTGCTAATAGTCTTAACTGTTGGAGACATGCTTAAAGCTTATATTTTGTAGTTTATAAGAACATGAGATCATTGACTTCGAGCATAACAATTATTATCATAGTGATGCCGTTGGAATATCGTAAGGGCATTATATGACAGAAAGAATCATCCACCTCTATATTGAATGAAGAGGGCCTAAAAATGGTGGAAGGCCAGAATTGAGTCAAAATACTATTGATAAATCAAATGAATCTGTAATAGAAATTAAGTGATTCAAGAAAGATAAATGAGTTATATGGATCAACATTGAAGATATGGAATATAGTGAGATAGACATAAGAGTTAAGCGTATTAATACAGAAGAGACGTGAATGATCAAGCGAAAGATGAAATGTCTCTGAGAGTATCACCTTGCCAAGGTGTACTTAGATTGAGTACAAAGTGTGCTCAGGTTAGGATAAATGATAAACTAAGCTTGAATTGTATTCGTCCATATAAAGTTATTGAAAGCATAGGACCATTAACATATGAGTTTGTATTACCATCAAAGAATTCTTAGATTCATAATATGTTATATGTAAGTAAGCTAAGAAATAGTGATATGATCTGACAAAGATGAATTATTATCACAGGAAGTGAAAATAGTGAGTAATCTAAAATATATTGAGAAAATAGTAACTATAGTGTGGTATCTGAATAATTAATTGAAGGATTGATTGATTCCATATACTAGAGTCAAGTGGAAGAAATTATTCGAGTGATGAAGTTAAATGAGAAATGGAGGAGCACATGAGGAAACATACCCCTGCCTCTTTGCACAAACAGATAATAATTTCGAGAACAAAATTTACTAAGGGGGGAGAAATGTAACATCCCATTCCCATACTAAGGGTTAGAACCCTAAAATACGATACATGTGAAATCAATTAGAGATTAAGAAAAATGCATCTTATGCTCATGGTTATTGTTAGCATACACACATTTGAATTTGAATTTTCACACACATGAAAATAATTGTACATGCACTCATTTGACATTTTCTGGGAATAAATGATTGATTTAATGTAATTATGATGTGGATAGTGGATATTTTGTTTTCAAAATTGATTCGGTGAATCAATTATTAATTTAGAATTTTTGGAGAAATTTGAGAATTTTCTAAAATTATGTGTAATTTTAGGACTAGAAAAAATGTCAAGTGGTAGGACATTTATTAAATGGTGGTAGAAATAAATATCAAATGGTAGTAGAATTTTTGAAAAGTTATATTGGGATTTAATGACATGTCATTTAAAATTGGGAGTTTATTGGATTAGAATTTGGAGACAAATGGATTAGTTAATAAAGATGACCCATTAGAAAATCATAAAAAGTGATATGTGGTAAGTGACATGTGTCACTTGCCACAGCAACTGCTAAACCCATGAATTTATTAAGTGAAAGACCCACCATTTTGGTCTTTCACTTGCCATTTTCTTCTCTTTCTTCGTAAGCTTCTCTCCCACATTCATCTTCTTCATTTCTTCTTCCTTTTCATTTACGATTCCTGCTCTCCACCTTTACCACCTTGATTTTTGTTGAAAATAAAACCACCCACTTCAAGATCCTTCTTTTCCTCTTCATCTTGATACAAAATGACCCAAACCACTCTATGAATGATGAGGGACGTGTGAAGATGGGAAAGCTAGGTGTTGGGCCTCGAATTTTTTTTATTTTAGTAAGCATGATTTGAACAAATTTTGTAGTATTGTTAGATAAATCATTTTAATTGGAGTTAATTATTATGTCAAGTTTAGGAGGATTAATTCATG
>JAOQMS010042473.1:0-13686 GCA_027563885.1 Erythroxylum longipes
TGTGTTCAATGTCAAGCTGAAAATGTTTATGGACAAAATCAACTCGACCTATTTTTCACTTCTGGTTGAAATCCATATCCATCTCCTAAACAAATGGAGACCATGAACAATAGTGCCAAGTAAGTTAAAAGTACAAAATTAGGAGTTCTTGTAGATTTGCTTTTATTCAAGAATTGGAGAAAATAATATTAAGAAATTCACAATTTTAAATGAACACAATCTAAACTACCCTTGTGTGTCAGCCTCTATTCTAAAAGGATCAATTACAGCAAATGATACGACCTAAGTCATGATTGTTTAGATGACCATGCTCAAATCAACCAGGAAACAAAGAGATCAACGGCTTAAGGATATAGTCATAGAAGAGGCTGTATATTTATCTCAAAGAAATAGGAAGATTTATGGTTTAGAGACACGATCATAATAGAGGTTGTGTCTATTACTTTTGAGGAGTCAACAAAGTGAAGCGTATTTAAGGATGGGAACTCTAGTTTTTGTGAGACCTTAGCTGCCTTTTAGACAAAAAATATATAAGGAAAAAATTCTCTCTCTAAAAACTATAGCTATTGGAAGGCTTCTCTAACCCTTAGACGTTGATTTTAAGTTAATTTTCACGTAAGAATTAAGATCCATACATTATCTAAATAGTCAAGCTGTTAACGAAGATTAGGAGTTCTTGTAGATTTGCTTTTACCACAACCTCTCCATTTCTTTCTTTTAATTTTATTTTTTTCAACTTGTTTTGTGGTTAAACACTTTTTTTAATGTTTATATAAGAAAAAACATAGTTTTATTTTTGTATGTATTAATTTTGTAATTTATGATATGAGATACATTTATGTGAATTATTTTTTATTGGTCTTAATGCTAATTTATTCATATTGATCACATCTAAATCTGATCTTAATTTACCTATAGATGACTCAAGAGAGCTTGCTTGTGAGTTGACTTTGACTTAGGTAGAGAGAGTGGTCGGGTTGTCAAAGCCTCAAAAAAATTTCTAATTTTTCAAACTTTTATAGTAATTGTGGAACCAGATCGAATCCCTAGATAACTAAACACTAGTTTCTTAATTTCAAGCAATAAAATTAAATTGGGGGGAGGGGGTTGATTAAATAACTGATTAACTAAAATTAAGACGAAAACAAATTAAATAAACTGAATTTAAAATTGAGAAAGTCAATGTTATCAAATTTCGATTCAAGGGAAAGATCTCATCTAATTGTAACATTGATCATTGATCTAAAATGAATATTTTCACGATTCAAGCAGTTAATCCGAAACATATGAGGATAGCTGTAATAAGTCTCAAATTTTCCTAAATTAATTGATTCAAACTCAGCAGCCAAACTAAAACTCATCATCTATTGATTAGATGTGATAGCATTCCATATCAAATAGATGATAGCAATAAGCTCTGTAAAAAAGACTAAACCCTAAATTAAATAATCGAGATAGCTGCAACTATTTAATTTAGTTTTTTTGTTTATTATAAGTTAAATATGGAAATTCATAAATAACCTATTTGCTACTTGTACCATTCTTTTATGACAATTACCGATCATTGAATTCTTGGATAGCGATAGAATAATCAATATTAAATTAAATTATCAGATTAATCGAATATCAATCATTCATGAAATATAAGAACTTAAAATAAGAAATACTTAAATTAAAATGTAAATAAAAGTTTGAAACACAAAATCTCAAAGATTACAACTAGAATATCGAATCCCCTTGATTCAGAATGATGACTTTAGCCACACGTGACTTTCATTCTAATAACAAAAATAGAAGAAAGATAGAGAATTGCAAAAACACTTAAAAAAGAGAGAACTCTTTTTCTGTTGTGAGGAATGTCCCTTTTATAAGATTTTATAATCTATTCCTAATCTAACTATAACTTATAAAGATGTCTATCTAAAATGAATTCAAAATCAAACTTCTTCATGATAGGGATAAGAGGAAGTTTCAAGTTTTCCAGTTAAATTCCAACTCTTCAAGTGATCAGCCTTATCCACTACAACAATCTCTTCACCTTATCCAAAATTTGTCATTATCATCAATAAAGTCCCAATTTGATGCAATCTCTACTTTTATCTCCTAAAATAAAAAAATTAATTTTAACATTTAACCACAAAAATAAATTCAAAGCAAAGGAGATAATATGAAATAATTAGTCAATATGAGATCTTATCAAATTCTCCCACACCGACTCATGCTTGTCCTCAAACATATACCAATTCAATACATTAATCATTTTCACAACAACCTCTCATCTCCTTTCATGTCATCCAAAAATATCCAAAAGCTAATTTAAATTTAAGGGTTAAGATAAAATAATAATCGAGAGAATAAGCACTCATAGCACATATTGGTAAAACATAGCATCTCATCAATTCCATCAAAATCAAATTAACAAGACTTGATACTCTCACAAGGATTTCACTCTATACGCTCTAAGTGTTTAGTGTTCATTGAGCTCTCAAATCAAAACGTAGCAAGTTATTTCCATAAGCTTGCTCAAGAATCATATCTTCACCGCTAAACAAAATGAACCTAAAGCATAAATCAAAGGGACTTTATAATGGTTGTAACGTGACTTAGGTAAGGTATAACAAGAAGAAGCTTTTTGGCTAAATAAATTGAAGGGAATCATACAAACTTATCCACACAAGTTTTAACTTAAATCAAAATTCACTCAGTTCAAATGACATCTCTTTCAATCACTTTGTCTTTTCTTTTCTTTCTATTTTTTGTAGCTTTTTTCTTTTTCTTTTCTTTTTTTCTTTTTTAACAAAAATATCAAAGAGGAGGTTCTTTTTGTTTTTCTAAATTATCCTCCATTCTATAAGAAATCAAAATAATGCAACTTGAATTATCTAATTTACTTTTCACACAATTAGTCAAAATCTTGTGCAAATAAGCAAATACAATTCCTTCAATTTAGGAGTTCAAAATTATTAAGGATAACAATAACAAAAAGAGTAAATTTAGCTTTTAACAAGGTTATTATGCAAGAAAGAAGGGTTAAGGCTCAAATTGGTTTTCTACGGATAAAAAGTGAGGTAGGTTTGTTTAGGTCAAAAAAATTGTTATCCTAAGTGCCCTCATCATATTTATATACAAAATCATAAAAAATGTGGTCTCAACACGTCTTCAAAAGCAAGTTCTAACATAGACATGCTATGTTTGATAACACACAACAAAAAATATATATGAGCACGTATGTGATGAATGCTCTTAGGCTCAAAGTTCACGTAGCTGTCAAAAAATGCATAAAGTCTTGCACACTTTCATTTAACAAAACCAATGAGAAATAATTTAGTGAAACACTAATCATGCTTGTCTCTCTCATGTATTAGATTTTAAATCGAAAATGCATCCTAACTTAAGAATCATTTATGAACAACAATCAGAAAATTTTGAAGCTATCACGAGGAATAATTAATATATGAATCAACATATCATGAGTCCAAGCAGAAATCACAAAGTTTATCGTAATAAAAACTCGCTCCCCCACACCTAAATCATAAATTGTCCTTAATGTATGCATAAGATACTCACAACTCAATAAAGATAATTAGAAAAATAAAGCATAAAATAGAGGACTCCCCTAAATTGTAAGTATTTGAAAATTATCTACGCACACTTCCTTTTGTTACTGGCTTCAGAGTTTTAGCAGATTTAGCATTCATTTGTGAATTGCCTAGTAGTAGCCTTAGAATGTCCCATTACATCAAACAAGATAAATAAAAATTACTTTAAAAATTAACAACTTAATAATAATTGAAATTAAACTAAAAGAAAGATTAACTAAAAGTAATTAATAAGAATAAAAAAGAAAAAATAATTAAAAACAACAAAAAGAAAACTTAAAAAAAAGAAAAATGGGGCGTGGGTGCATTGTTGCTGTGGCGTGGGTTTGTGCTTGTGGTATGCATTGGTAGGAGAGTTGCATGTGGTGTGTGTGGCTTGTATAGATGAGTGCTCTAGCTTGGTGTGCGACATATGTGGGAGGTTGAGTGCTACTGCGTGGGAGGCTGCGTGGCGATGGAGAAAGCTGGTGTGGATCTGTGGAGTTTTAATGATCCTGTAAAGAAGAAATAAAATATTAGGGTTCTTTTTTGTTTTTTTAAATTTAAATAAATACTAATAAAGTGAAAAGGGAAAAAGAAAAAATAATTATGGGTTTTTTAAATAAATAAATAAATAAAGTAAAAATGGAAATAATAAAAAATTTATGGTTCTTTTTTATTTTTTATTATTAATTTTTCGATTTTGGAATATTAAAGTATCAATCCAGAACACTAAATCACATAAGTCGAGATCTCGCCTTATGAAATTTAGTAATCTGGAATTCCATAACATTAAATCGAATAAGGCGAGGTCTCGCTTTATGAGATTCAGTAGTCCGGAATTTTAATATCCTCATTCTGAAATTTTTTTTGCCAATAATTTATGTTTCAAAAACAAACAAATACATTCTAGAAAGAACTAAAACAAGATAAAATAAAACTATCATATTTTATGTTGCCTCCAGAAAAGCGCAATTGTTTAAAGTTTCCGAATCTATTAGCATTGCTGACAAAATTCTACAACTTCACAAGTTTCCAAATCTATTACATTGCTGACAATGATTCTACAACTTCACAAGTTTTATCAATTTGCTCGTTCACTTTCGATGTAGCCTTATACTCTAAATTATCTTCAACACTCTTTTCTTTAAACATATCCTGCATAAATGAATACACAATATCCATATGATAGACATATTGAAGATCATTAAGGTATTTCATTGCTTCATAAATGTTGAAGTTTACTATTTCTCCATCAAATTCTACGGAAAGAGTACCCTTGTGCTCATCGATTATCGTCTTGGTTGTCTACATAAATGACCTATGTAACAAAATCGAAGCTGAGTTTGCAACACTAGCTCAATTCATTTTTAAGATATAAAAATCCTCTGGAAATACCAAACCGTTAATTTGGACTAAAACATCCTTAATAATTCCAATAGGATGCACATTTGAACGATCAGCTAGTTGAATAATCACATTAGTTTCTTGAAAAGAATTTAGATTTAAAGCTCGATAAATTGAGTATGGCATGACATTAATAGATGCACCTAAGTCTAGCATGGCACGCTCAAATTTTCCTTTACCAATAACACAAGGAAATGTAAACATACCTAGATTTTTGCATTTTTTGGCAATTTTCTATTTATCACAGCTGTTACATTCTTACCCAAAATTATTTTCTCCTTATCCTTCAGCTAGCTTTTATTTGTGCACAACTCCTTCAAGAATTTGCATATTTCGGAACTTGTTTGATGGCTTCTAGTAGTGGTATATTGATTTCTACTTTTTTGAAAGTTTCTAATATTTCTCTTTCATATTCATCTTCTTTTGGTTTAGTCAACTTGCTAGGAAAAAGAAGTAAACATGCATTAATTGATATTGATGAAGATGAATCATTTTTTTTTTTTTTTACCTTTGTTGAATCTTGAGTTGGAAGTTATTCCTTCTTTTCTCCATCATCGTGCTTTTCTTCTTCCATTGGCAAAGAAGTTCTAGATTGAATTTCCTTACCACTTCTCAAAGTCATTGCACTGACATTCTCCTTAGGGTTCACCACCATTTGGGAAGATAATTTCCTCGATGCTTACGCTTCCAATTTACTTACCGAGATAGCTAATTGAGTGATATGATTTTCTAAGTTTTGAAGGCTTGTTCTTATTTCCTGTTGAAATTTTTGTGTATTATTAGCAAGTGCCTTAATAATTTCATCTAAAAACGTACTTGAATTTGAAAATTGAGGTTGAGCATTTGTAGGAGCTTGAGGTTGTTTATTAAAATTGTGAGGTTGATATTGTTGTTGACCTCTTTGATTTCCATAGCTCAAGTTTAGATGATTCCTCCATCCTAGATTATAGTAATTGGAACAAGGGCCATACTTTCGTTGAGGTTTACAGGAAAGCCCCCCATTTTGTTAGCTTCTTAAAGAGAGTCTTATTGCAATGTAGGGAACATATTCGTAGGATGTCCAGAGAATGAGCATATGTCACACACTCTTGCTGATTGCAATAGACCTACAACTATTTGACAAACTAAAGCAGTTAAATCAGAAATTTTATCTTCAAGGTACGTGTTACTTACCTCATTCACACGCTTAATAGCTACATCCATCCTTGTCCGAAAATGTTGAGAATTTTTGGGCCATAACTGATACAACTGGCTGGCTGGCTCAGGTGTTTTATTTACCAGAGCTCTTCCACTAGTTGCATCGACCATACTTCGTTCCATTGTCAATATTCCTTCATAAAAGTATTGAATCAAAAGTTGATCAGGAATTTGATGATGTGGACAGCTGGCACATAGCTCCTTAAACCTTTCTCAATATTCATATAATGTTTATCCTGTAATTTGTCTTATCACACATATCTCCTTTTTTATATTCACTGCTCTTGATGCAAGAAAGAACTTCTCCAGAAACATTCTTTTCATCTTATTCCACGTTATCACTGAGCCAGGGGAAGATAGTATAACCAATTTTTTGCCCTATCCTTCAATAAGAATGGAAAGGCCATGAGATTAATTTATTCTTCTGTCACCCCTTATAGCCTTATTCTAGAGCAAACAATATGAAATTCCTTTAGGCGTTTATGCAGATCTTTACCTGCAAGACCTGGAAACATAGGCAGTAAGTGAATTAAACTAGAATTCAATTCGAAATCTACCTCAACATTTGGAAATTGAATGCATAAAGGTTGTAGATTCAAATTTGGTGCCGCTAACTCCCTCAACGTTCTAGGGTTAAGATTTGTCATCTTTTCATCCGCTTCTTAAAGATTAGAGTCTTCACCAATTGTTATATCTACTTCAACTTTCACATCTGAAGGTGAATGACCGCTTCCTTGCTTAGTCTCTTTTCTCAAACGACATGCTGTCTTCTCAATTTCTAGATTATATTGCAATTTACCTATATGAGAAGCATGATTCATACAAGACAAGAGGTTAGCAGTAACTGTAAAAATAAAAATGCAAAGAAACTAAGAAACTTGAAATAGTTCCCCGACAATGGTGCCAAATTTTGATTAAGTTGTCGAAGCCCCCAAAATAATTCTGATTCTTCAAACTTTTGTAATAGTCATGAAACTAGGTCGATTTTCTAGAGAACTGAACACTAATTTCTTAATTTCGAGCAATAAAATTAAATAGGTGGTTTGATTAAATAATTGATTAACTAAAATTAAGACGGAAACAAATTAAATCAGCTGAATTTAAAATTGAGAAAGTCAATATTGTCAAACTCTGATTCAAGAGAAATATTTCACCTAATTGTAACATTGATCACTGGTCTAAAAAGAATATTTTCACGATTCAAGCAGTTAGCCCGAAACATATTAGGATAGTCTTAATAAGTCTCAAATTTTCGTCAATTAATTGGTTCAAATCCAGCATCCAAACCAAAAGTCATCATCTATTGACTGAGTGTGATAACATTCCATATCAAATAAATGATACCAATAAGCTCCATGAAAAATACTAAACTCTAAATTAAATAATCGAGATAGCTGAGACTATTCAATTTAGTTTTTTTGTTTATCATAAGTTAAATATGAAAATTCATAAATAACCTATTTGTTAATTGTACCATTCCTTCATGACAATTACAGATCATTGAATTCTTGAATAGCGATAGAATAATTAATATTAAATTAAATTATCAGATTAATCAAATATAAATCATTCATGAAATATGAGAACTCAAAGCAAGAAATACTTGAATTAATATGTGAATAGAAGTTTGAAACACAAAACCTCACAAGGTTACAACTTGAATATCGAATCCCCTTGAATTAGAACGATGGGTTTAGCCACACATGGCTTTCGCTTCAATAACAAAAATAGAAGAAAGTCAAAGAATTGTGAAAACGTAAAAAAGAGAGAACCCTTTTATGTTATGAGGAATGTCCCTTTCATAACGTTTTCTAATCTAATCCTAATCTAACTCTAACTAGTAAAGATGTCTATACAAAACAAATTCAAAATCAAACTTCTTCATGATAAGTTTCTCAGTTAAACTCCAACTCCTTAAGTGATCAGCCTTATCCACTGCAACAATCTCCTCAATTTATTCAAAATTTGTCATTATCATCAATAGAGTCCCAATTTGATACAATCTCCACTTTTTATCTCCTAAAACAAAACATATATTAATTTTAACATTTAAACAAAAAAATAAATTCAAAAAAAGGAGATAATATCAAATAGTTAGTTAAGATGAGATCTTATTATGGAGTTGAACAAGGTGCGTAGCAGAGACTCACGTAAATTTCTTGTTATTTAGGTGAAACTTCTTGTAGGATTTCACATAATTTAATGTATACAATAGGTATTAATAATGGTGGAGATATAGGTTAACCCATTGGAGAGTAGCTATCGGTAATTAGAGAGAGTATATTTTCAAAGGTGACTGAATTGGTTGATAAAAGTCTCTTACACAATCTTATATTGGCCAAAAGTCTAAACCAAACCTTAACGCTTTCTAAACGGTTTATGTAAACCTATGTTGTTGTTTATAGTATCATGTTACACCTTAATATTTTTAAAATGATATTGGTAACATTCTAAATTCCAATATAGTTAAGTTTTAGTCAAATCCTAGTATTTAAGCTACCAACTTGACCTATATGTTGTTACAATTTAGCAATTTGGACCTAAAATACCCTGATATAATTTTTAAAATAATTTACTTATATATTGGTTGAATGTGCTATTTTTACCTCAAAATTTTCATAATAGATAATCATATCATTATCTTTATTACCATTTTTTAACTTATTCAGGATGTAATGAGTACCATTTTTGTAACATTAGGGTGTAAAATAGTACTAGAGATAATAATAGGGCTTTACTTAAACCTTTTTATGAAGTGTTAAGGTATAAATTGCACATTTGAGTATTTGACCATCTTATGTTCAAATTTTCAAGTACTAACTACATTAATATCTCTTTGTAATTTACCTTTTTGTTTTCAAACTATCATTTGTTGATATTGTTTACTTATTAGACAACTCTATTCATTATAGTCCATCATTTTTCTATTTATTTATATTTAAAATTATCTAATTAGATATTATAAAATTTTTAATACTACGTCATTTTAGATTAAAAGGTACAAAAATAATAAAATGTGAGGAAGAGTATTACGTGACAACCAAATAATACTATCAGAGAACAAGTGATAGTTTATAAGAGAACAAGTGATAGTTTTTAAAATGTGATAATTAAAAAAAGGTAAAACCATAAAAATCTTAACGTATATAATTCGATTTAAAAAAAGTGTTAAAGACACATATTCATTTTACATAAAAAACATTTTAATATTCAATTAAATTTAATTTGATGATTGGTTTTAAATCATTAATTCACAAACTAATTTATTATTTATTATATGTTTTTCAAAATTTATTCAATACATGTAAAAATACTAATTCATATGTCATGTCCTTTGACTAAATTACTTCTCTGTATTAAAATAACTTACTGGTATATAATGGTAATTTACTTAATGGACCTAACTTTATGGAAATGGCCCTTATGACCATTATGAGTCACGTTAACTAAATTACATTTGCATATCATAAACCATTTATTGATGTAAAAGAATAATTTAGTAAATATTAATCATGATGATTATAAAGGCTGCTAAAATAATGATCTTAAGGCATTTTTACTTTAATTAATATTAGTTATCATAAGAGCTACCAAGATGACGCCTATGTAGTTAGGTCCAAAGATGAATTGTTCATGACTACATGAAAGTTTTATCGATCAAAAGTGTGATTTTTATATTAATAGTTCACAAAAAGTCTAAGCCCTTATGGTACCACTTTCCACATAATATTATTGAAACAATACTAATTTCATCCTATATAAGGTGCAAAGTTTATACTAGAAATAAATATAAGGGTTTAATTAAATTTTTTGTCACATGTTGAGGTGCAAATCATACCCATAGGTAATGTCTAAAGAAATTAGTTTAAAAATCATATCAATATTTGGTGGATCCAAATTGCCAAATTGTGATAGCACAGAGGCTAAGTTGCTTGCTTAGTAGGAATTGATAGAAACCTAACTCCATTAAGGTATATGTTCCTATTAATATCATTTTTAAAATGTTAAAGTGCACTATGATATCATTGATAATAATAGTAAAGCTTTTGAAAAATATTAAGGAGCAATTTTTACGTTTTGTTGAAGTTATTTAAAGTGAAACATTGTAAGAGGGAGAAATAATAAACACAGAGGATTATGTTATTTCATTTACAATGCTAAGATCCTTGTTAAGCCCTTTCCTGGTTGCACTAGTTATTGATGAGTTTACTAAGAATATTCAAGATGATGTGCCTTAGTATATGATGTCTGCTAATGACATTGTTTTAGTTGATGAAACAAATGAGGATGTTAATGTCTATCTAGAACTTTGGAGGGGTACGTTAAAGTCAAAGGGCTTTAAATTAAGTAAAACCAAGACTGAGTACTTAGAGTATAACTTTTCAGGTCGTAGGTTTGAATCTGAATTGAAAATCAAGATTGGACTATAAATTATACCATAAAAAGATCATTTTAAATACCTTGGACCCATCATCCAAAGTAGTGGCAAGATAGAGGATGACATAGTGCACTGTATCAAATTAGGGTGACTTAAATGAAGGGCGTCTAAAAAATTTTATGTGATTAGAAGATATCATTCAAACTAAAAGGTAAATTCTACCATTTAGCAATTAGGTCGACCAAGTTCAATGGAGTGGAGTGTTGTTCCATCAAACATGTGCATAGTTATAAGTTAATGGTGATAGAGATGAGGATGTTTTATTAGAAGTGCAACCTTACAAGAAGAGATAAGTCCAAGAATATAGTGGTAAAAGACAAGTTAGAGGTGGCTAATATTGATAGTAAATTACGGGAGACAAGGCTTAGGTGGTTCAAACATGTTAAGAAGATACATCATAACGTTTTAATAAGAAGATGTGAGAAGATTATACTTAAGCACTATAAAAGAAGAAGAGGAAGATCCAAGAAGAATTAAGGGGAGGTCATCAGGAATGGTATGGCCTCATTAGAGCTTACTGAGGACTTAGCTCTGAATAAGAAACTTTGGTGAACTAAGATATACGTAAAGGATCCTACATAAAGAGGTCATTTTCTTTTCATGGCCTTTTGATCATTTTCACTACAAGAAAAGTAGGAATTAGAGATGGAAACTTACCGACAGAAACAAAACTATTGCAAATTACAAACAAAAAATCAATTTTCATCGATAACATTGATGAGAAAAATTTCTTTTAGCGGCAGTAGTAATATCCATCAATAAATATAGAGGGAAATCATCCTAGCAAAATTTCAGATGGACTTTAAATACCCATCGATAAAGAAGGTGGGAATTGTTGGCGAAATAAAAAAGTTTTAAGTTTACCGACGGAAACTTTTTTATCGTAAATTTTGAAGGTAGACGTCGTCATTTGCTTCGGTTTTAGCATTTGAAAGTAAACCAAAATGACGTCGTTTGGTCTTACCTGAAAGCTCCTCTCCCTCCCACCCCCAACATCTTCTTCTTTGTTTGCTTCGTCTCTCCTCTCGTGCGATTTTCTTCTCTCCGGTTTCTCTGTCGTGGACCCCTCTTCTGTAGGTCGGCGTTTTTCTTCTCAGGCCACTGCCATAGTGTCCTTCAGTGGAGGTATTTTGCAGCCACTATCATATGTTTTTTCATATATTGGGTGAAAGTTAATTTGAGTATTTGATTACTTTCGTTTATTTGTGTATTCTGTGATTGGAAAATAATTTTAAGGTATAAATGTTAATAATATAAGGGACAAGACCTGATTTTGGTTGTGATGTTGGGATGAATTTCTAATGCATGTAAGGTGTTTGATTTCTGATGCATGTAAGGTGTTTGATGAAATGGTTGTTATGTTGATGTTTATTGTATGAGAGTGTTCTGCGTAATTTAAATTGATAGAAATCTATTCCTTTAAATGATGAGAGTGTTATGACTTTGGTACAAGTGTGTATAATGAAAAAATGAATCATTCCTACATTGAAAAAATGATTTCAGTTATTTTTGATGGTTTAATGTAGTGTAGTGGAGCTTACGAGAGAGTGGTATTTCGGCCATGAATTGGAAAAATATATATAGCTTATTGAAAGTTAGGGTTTTGGTTTTAGCAAGTGGAGGAGGTATAAAAGAAAAGTTATTTGGCCAAGAAAACATCAAAAATTTACTTTGAAACGATTTTCAATTATTTTTGATCAAGAGTTCACCATTCTTTGGAGTTAGAGGAAGGATTCAACAATTATTTGGAGATTTTTAAGATTCAAGAACATGATTTCTTTATATTGTTTTCTTTATTGTTTTATGTTGATATTCTTTATGTGTTTATGAACTAATATTGATATAGATTTAGGTGGGAAGAACCTTGGATTTGATATACTCTAATTGATTCTTTGGTTTAATGAAATTGTAGTTTTATTGTGATTTATTCATTCTTTTACATTATTAAATCGAAGGAGTGAAGGTGAAAGATTCATTATTAGACGATAAAAATTGAGATTTAAGATTTGAGATTTGAGAGTTGAGATATATGTTTAGATCATAACATGAATAAAGAGAATCAAGTATGAACTATTTAAAAGAAGGCCACAAGATCTTTTTAGATTAGGGTAAAATCTATGAGAGAGTTTATAGAATGAATTAAATTATTTTTAGGTTTTCTAGATTCAAAAAGGATTTTGGTTGATTACCCTTTAATTAGGTATTATATGTCTCAAGCGAGAATATCTTCAAAATTAGGAACTCTTACTAGTCCAAGAATTAGAATAATTTATTAATCAATAGTGAAACTAAATATAGTAGAGCCTTAGGGGAACCTAACTTAAATCTAGCCAATTCATAGTTTGGTATATTCTTGATTATTTCTTTGCATTAGTATTTGATATATCTTGCTAAGTTTATAGACAGTGGGTTGTTAATCAAGAATCCTTATGGGATTAATTTGTACATGCATTGTTAGCTAGAACTACATAATGCACTTGTGGTAAAACAATTAAAACAAACAATTAAGTAATGTAGAATGCATCATTCGCTTTTTGACTTATAATGAGTGTTTCTTTCCAACTTATTGAAAGGGGTTTCTTTTGCTTAAGTAATGTCATTAATTCACTCGTTTTAAACTGTTGGCTTCGGTTCAAATTTCAAATAACCATTGTGGAATGTAGATAGCTCTAACTATTTAATTTCCTATTTCGGTATGTTCGAACTTGTAGAAAAAAAGACTTGTTATGGGATGTCATTATTTGTTCGCTCTTTAAGTTTGTTCTTGTTCTAAAAGAAAAGGAACTATAAAGTCCTAATTGTTGGATCTCGTTTTTAGGATTTTCATACTTTTATTTTATTTTATTTTATTTTATTAAATTACCAAGCATGAAAATAAATTAGGATTTATGAATTAGAAATTTTTGGAGTTTAATAAGGTATATTATGAATTTTGTAAGGTGGTATGAATTAAAAGAAGGAGTTAGTGGGAATTTCATGAATAAGGAAAGGCAAAATTGGAAAATCAAAAAGTTGTCTTAAGATAATAAGACAAAAGAAGAGAGGAGTCGTGAGAGTGAAGGAAAA
>JAOQMS010042474.1:0-13685 GCA_027563885.1 Erythroxylum longipes
GCATTTGTCTGCTTTCGACCTAAGTGGCCGAATTCCTTCTGTGTTACTGTTCATGGACTTCCCTCTGTGTTCCTGTTTATGAACTTCGTCTATGTTACTATTCATACTCTTCGTCTGTATTACTGTTCATAGACGAATGAACTTCGTCTATGTTACTGTTCATACACTTCGTTTGTATTACTGTTCACAGATGAATGAACTTCGTCTATGTTACTGTTCATAAGCTCCTTCTGTGTTTTGCTTCTTCTATGTTCGTCTATACCTATCTTCTGTCCAATTATTGACCCATAAAAAGATAGAGTTGGCCTCGGAGGTCTGCATAAAAGTTGTAGATCTTGGAATCCTATTTCAAACCATATAAAGAAAACCTTGATCTGATCCCTCTAGAGAAAGTTATGGCAATTGTAAAACATCATCTGTGTTATTGTTCCCAAGCTTCTTTTGGGTCACTGTTCATTGTATATCTTCTGTCCTATTTTTGACCCTTCAGAAGATAAAATTGGCCTTCAAGCTCTTCATGAAGTTTGTGTATCTTGATTCCCTATTTCGAATCATGTAAAGAACAATTGAATCCGATCTCTGTATCAAAAGTTATGCTAAGAGGAAAACTTCTTCTGTGATGACGTCAGCTCCCTCTGGGTGACGTCATCTCCTTCTGTAAATCGTCTTCTTCTGTAACTCATCTTCTTCTGTAAGGGCGCATCATCTGTAAAGATGCACCTTCCGTAAATGAACTTATATCCATTGCACTTCCCTAAGTTTACGAGAGGCCAATAAGGTGTGAATCGTGATATTGATAGTTTACAATAAGTTTCGATAAGAGATAGAGAGGTTACAAAGGGACCCTGGCATTGCCATCGAACATGCATCATGCATATTTCCCATATTTCGATAGTTTTTGATATGTTTATACAAAATATGGTAATTACGCATATGCTCTGTCTATTTTAGAGGAACACATTGGACGACAGACAGATATTGCCCGACCATCTAGGCAATAACTTATGGGAGCACACTGTGAGTCAACCTAGATGGATTCCTAGGATTATTTGATTGTATGTATTCAATTGTTAACTTCCAATATCATTGAACTGTGTGTGTGCTGGTTCTGCATTCCGGACCTGAGGTCCGAGGAGTTTGTTCTACGAGCACCAATTGGAAGTGTCTGATTTGTTATGATTTGAATGATTCTGTTTCTCAACGATAGTTGAATGCCGGACTGAGGTCCAATGACTATGAGACCATCGTCTGAACATGTGTATGAGATTTTATGTGTGATCTGTTCAGTATTTGATGCATTTCATAAAATGCATGCTCAATAAAGACATTATGACTTGAGAAGCCAGTTAGAAGCGCTTCCACGTAGAGCCTTGCTCCGTAATAATCTATTCTGCACGTTGAGCTATGCTCCGTGAATGTATTCTGCTTGAGCCCTATAGGCCAAAACATCTGTATCTGTCTGTGAAAGGCTCTCAGTCACAACAATAAGAACGAATATGAGTCTCATGTAAGTCCCATGCAATTACGTGCTCAATGTTTGAACGCTATGTAAGTTGAAATGAATGATCATCTGTTATGCTAATTTCAGAATAGATGCTTATCTGATTGAATGGATGAATTTGCGTCCCATGCATGTACCATGCAAGTATGTGTGCACTGAGTGAATGATATGCAAGCCGAACTAGCAAATCTTCTGTTATGCTTACTCCAAAATATATGCTCATCTGTTTGAATGAATAACCCTGAGATATATTATATTTGTGCGATCCGATGAATCTATCAATGATGGTTCACTCATTGAGTTGCAAAACTCATCAAAATTGCATTGTGGCTTTTCAGGTACGAGACAGGAGACTTAAGGTGTAGTTAGATCATAGAGTGTCTGAGGACTAAGAGATGGATCAGAGGTCCATCAGCTGACTCCCGAAGGAAACTAGTTGTTATCATTTTGTAATGTTGTTAGAACCCGTATAGAGTTTTGTGTACAAACGTTGAGAAGAACAGTGTAAACGTTATCAGTGAATGAAATAAATGAATGTTTTAAGAAAAATGATAATGCCTTTTGAGTATGTGGGTTAAAGCCATGTACAAGTTAGTTTTGCCATTGCTCCAACGTACCATTATCGTAGGTCATGTTCCTAAAGGCTTAGGTATGTACCCTATGGTAGTGGGATGTTGTATAGTGAGTGGGCATACAGATGCTAGTTTTCAATTTGATCAGGATGACTGCAAATACCAATCAGGTTATGTTTCATACTGAATGGTAAAGCAGTCTATTGGAAGAGTTCCAAATAAGAGACGACTGCAGATTCGACGACCGAGTCAAATTACATAGCAGCTGCGGTAGCGGCAAAAGAAGCTGCTTGGATCAAAAAGTTTGTCATGGAACTTGGAGTGGTTTGTAGCATAGTAGACCCAATATTGTTGTACTGTGATAACAATGGGCCTATTGCGCAAGCCAAGGAACCGAGGTCTCATCAGAGTTCCAAGCACGTACTCAGGAGATATCACCTAATCAGGGAGATAATTGATAGAGGTGATGTGAAGATAGAGAGAGTACCCATAGATTAGAACATCATTGATCCTTTGACTAAGCCACTTCCTCAAGCAAAATTTGATTCTTGTGTACTCGCTTATAGTATTAGATACAAAGGCGATTGACTTTAGAGCAAGTGGAAGATTGTTAGAGTAGTGATCTAAAGGCAATCACCTTTAACACTTTTGTACAAACTTTATTTTGATCAATAAAGCAAAAGGCATTTTTCATTAATTTGATATTCATTTATATATGAATTAATATTGATCTTAAATCGAATTAATGAATTCCATGATACAAAACATAGCATGAAGAAAATCATGATGAGATCATAATAATGAGATTCCGATCATGTGCAATTATGTTTGTATCTAAATAATCCCTAGTCATAGGATTAATAAGATAGGACATTATTAATCCAGACAGAAGAGCACATATTATACTCTTTGATTTGATCAAGTAGTGGATCTCAAAAACTATAAGCATGAGATGTTTAGAGTTAATATGTAGATGCTTACTAAGGGTAGTAAGTACATCGGAAGACCCCCTATGAGATTATCATATGGATGCCCTATCGAATGTCAATGATTAATCTCATCATAACAATGGTGCAAATATCCTTAGACTTAAGGTACTTAAGGATATCTTAGATATAAATCCTGTGCTTTGACATCATTCTTTGTTACCTTAAGACCAGGTCACTTTTAGGGTGGCGATTGGGTACAACTATTATATTCAAAGGTAATTGGGTAGCCAATAAAGGATTTACCACTCCTGATAGAAGGAGATGATACCCACGACCTCTTATCAGGGTCATTACTCAGGAGTCTCTGGCTAGAGCATTATATGTCACGAAGAGAGTCTTCAATGACACATAGAGTAACAAGATCCTAGGACAAGAACTAACATCACTTGGATTAGATGTGACGTAGTCAGGCTAGTGGGAGTTGATACATAGCCCATACTCCGAACCAAGTGGGGTATAGTATGATGAAAGGATGAATTGCACGGCAATTGTCTATGGAAAGGTTCATAAGTTGGATAATTAACTGTCAAAGAATTTGTGTGTTAATCTACTTATATTCCGGCAAATAGGCATCATGAAACCCCTCATGATGTGTTTGAATTAAGAGTTAATTCAAGTGCCTAAAATAGTCGGGAACCTAAGGGTCATACGTATAAAAGATCAGATAAAAACAAGTGTGTATGGCCTATTTTAAGTAGGCCATGATCGTGCCTCAAAGGGCCATGATCATGGCCGAAGGCGAGACATGCCACAATCATGCCATGATCGTGGCCAGCAAGGCCACGATCGTGGCAGAAGGCACGAAATGGTATATAAGTTACAAGAGCTTCCTTCACTTATTACACACTCAATTGATAGAGAAAGGGTTCTAGAAGAGTTCTAAAGGGAGTAAGAAGTGTTCTTGAGTTATCTTCATGCAAGATTATGCAATTGTTGTGTAAATCTTACATGCATGCAAAATAACCTTGATCTATCTTCCATATTGAACACCTACTTGAACTCATCAAGTTTGGTGTTCTAAAACCCTTGCACATTGTTTCATCTTCATTCTTCGTATGTTCTTCGGTGATCAAGGAAGGGTTTGGTGTTTGCAACAACCCAAACAAGGAGAAGAAACAAGAAAGGAGGAGATACATAACGTAAAAAGTTTTGTTATTCCATATTCTTCACATATCCTTGCATGCATGTGAGATTATGTGTTTTTTAGGTTGTTATGGTGTCCGAATCTTGATTCCAACACTTTCACTGCATTTGCATGTATCACATTTATGCAACCATGACTAACCCAACATAAATGGTCTGATTGTTGATGCTATAAAAACTATAAACATAGAAGAAAAAATGCCAAGAAGATCTCGAAACCTAGTTCTGACTTTTTCTATATGAATATTAAGGAACAAGTACTGGTATGAATGGAGAGAGTGTCTATCACGACCGTGATATTGTTTTTGTTTCTGATTTCTACCACATTTTATCCGAACCTTTATGAATATGCATGAAAATTTTGAAAAACCTAGAAATAAATGAAATAGGATTTACCATATGTGAATTGGATGATTGAACATTGTAATTTAAGATTGGGTATGAGGCATTCCAAAGAAAACTTGCATGTACATAAATAGTTTGTTTGCATATTTATTGCTCATATATGTATAGTATGATTATACAAGTGTGATTTTGACACCCTTCTAATGGTGATTAGTTATGACTTGCATATATGAACAAAGATATAGATTTTGTGACTTGAAATGTATATCATATAACTTGTCAATATATGAATTGTGAAATTGGCAAATGGTTAAAGGAAATGTTACAGTGCCTACTCTATTGTCTTGGTGGTGGATAGACGGGTATGCCTATAGGGTTACAGTGCAGCTGTTACAGTTTGACACCACTTGTTCTACAGTTTGATACCTTCAAGTATCCACAGTTTGATACCTTCAGGTATCCACAGTTTGATATCTTCGGATATCCACAGCACCCGTTATCCACACCTACAGAAAATGTGTAGGCTTAACACAGAAAGGAAACTTAACAGTCATAAATAAGAAATACAACATGACAACATGAATAAATGGTGTTGATGAGCATTTGTATTGGTTGTAATGATGAATTGCAATGATATATAGTTATATTGATAATTTATATCAATGAGCATTGAATATCAACATTTGGCTTATATATGTTCATTTTCGATATACAAATATCATATTGAAGCATGTTTACTTTGCTTAAATATGCCATCATTGTTTACATGAGCGTTGAATATCAATGTTTGGTTCATGAAGGTAAATTTATGGTATATGAGTTGTGATATTTCTGAATGTATGTGCTTAGCAGGTGACTACTATAAGTGGTCATCCAAACTAAGTGTTTTCCCCACTAAGCTTTCAAGCTTAGTATGGGTGTTAATCCGTGTAGGTCCAAGACGTAAGAGTGAGGTATAGGGAACATATACAAGGATCAAGGCCATCAGATAAAAGAAGAAGTACTTTTGGAATGTTATTTTAGTTACAGATGATTGCACACGTAATGAAGAAAGGAAATTGTATGTTTTCTTTTGGATTACCATGTAAATGTAAAGATGTAATACTGTTGTTAAATGATAATGTTAAGCATTGGGGAGTTTTGTAATATGTATATGTATAGCATTGAATAAAATTGTATACCTTGGATGCATGCACAATAATTTCATTGCTATGTGTGTGAATGGTTGTAGGTTGCATATAAGGGGTGTTACACATCTTGTTCTCTTCGTTTTGTCTTCCATCGTCTCCCTGCAATTATAGTTGAGGTAAGTAGTTGATGCTTTTGTTATGGTTTCTTTTCTTGTTTCATTGTTATTGGTAAATGCTATGTTGATGGTTGGTTTTAGGGTGAGTTATTGAGTTTTTTGCATTTATTTGGATTATTAATGGTTGAATGGTTGTTTGAATATGTTAATTTGGGCGAAGAAAGGGAAAAGATTGAATTTTTGTTACTAGTTTGGGTTGAAAATTTTAAGCCTATAAACTGTTCGATGAAAGTTCTTATAGGTTTTTAGTGTTCTGTTTTAATAGGGAATGAAGT
Source organism: Erythroxylum longipes (assembly GCA_027563885.1). Taxonomy (NCBI): domain Eukaryota; kingdom Viridiplantae; phylum Streptophyta; class Magnoliopsida; order Malpighiales; family Erythroxylaceae; genus Erythroxylum; species Erythroxylum longipes. The sequence goes on from JAOQMS010042474.1 coordinate 6,132, forward strand.
TATTTGTTTATGTTTTGATAGTGTTCTGTTTTTTGAGGATGGTAGTGCTAGAGAGGAGAGATAGTGATATATAAATAGTGTTAACGTTTTGTAATTCTCTATATCAAAAAGATGAGTGATTTATATATAAGAATAATGATAGATTAGTATTTTTTATCTTAATTTTTGTAGCATTGGAATCTATTAATCTAATTGAATCTTCTATTAATGAAATAGTTTGCTTTGTTTGCATTGAGATTTATGTTAACTTTGATATAACTTAAACCTTTTTTCTCCCTAAAAAGCTAATGTAGTCATAGTTTATGTATCAAATTCAATTTGATATAGAATTCAAATTTGAATAGATTTTGACCTAATAAACAATTTTCAAAACCAATTAATCAACAAATTTTAATTAAATATAATCCTAAATTAACTATCTCAATTAGATTTAGTCGTCTTTTGTCTATTTTTATAGAATCAACAACATATACTCAAGCTTTTAAAATTTGAGAATGGAGAGCACAAAGAGTCTTCACTTCAAATATTCATAATGGCATTAGTCTTGTGTTGATCAATATGAAGTACTTGATGAATAATGAACCCTAAAAACTTTCTTGTTAATATTATGAAAGCAAACTTTATAAAATTTATCTTCAATTGAAAAAATTATAGCCTTTTGAAACTTTTTGTAAGTAGTCAAGGTGATCCTCTTGAAATTTAAATCCACTAACTATAGTAACCAACATAAAATTAAACATTATTATGAAGCAAGTCATTAGAATTGTTTTGTACAGCCCATTGGTATGTGGCACAATGTAAGTTTAAAATAGTATGAAATTATAAATTGAATTCATAAATTGTATTAAAAATTGTTAATTAGATTAAAGTGATCAAACTTATAAACCATTTCCATTTAATATCTAATCATCATTAATTTAATCTGTTCGATAAAAAAGTTATTAAAAATAAGTAAATGAATAGAATTTTATACGTTAATGTTTATGAACATGAGTTATCGTGCTTTCTAAGTATTATGAGTTATTATCAAACTCTTATTTTTGCAAATTTGGTTTTAAGAAAATACCCTTTATATTTTTTATGATAATAACATAATTCAAGAACTATATTTTGAAGGTTGTTAGGCTTTTAAAATGTTAAACTAAAGTATATGACCTTACTCTCAACATTGCCACAACCTAAAGGTAAATTAAATTATTAAGCATGATCTGGAATTGGAAATCACTTAATTTTGAATCGTATGGATGATTTGTGATGTTATTGCGAGGTACTAAAGGATTATGAAAATTACATGGAGACTGTAAATGAAACTGGTTTGTTTAACATAATTGTTAGTATTACAGAAGATAATTTTGGGAAGTTATTAAAAGTTGTTCAAGAAGAATCATATCTAGGGTGCTCGAATTTCTCACATCTATCTTTTGTTGTAAATTTGTTACATTTGAAGGTCTATAATAGATGAAGTAACAAGTCTTTTGATATGTTAATTGACTTGCTCAATGATGCATTACTTGTTGGACACAAATTGCCCAAATCTTACTATGATTCAAATAAATTGATAAAGGACTTTGGATTAGGATATATATTAATACATACTTGAGAGTATGATTGTGCTATATTTTGTAAGGACAGTAAAGATCTTGAAGAGTGTCTCATTTGTGGTACATCAAAGTGGCCAGTGGATGATGGGAAAGGAGAAAAGATACACTATAAGAATTAAGACATTTAATGACAACTTTTTTATGACCTTTAATGATTTCATCACAAATATAATAGTTATTGTGACAAAAAATTTGTAAGTCAATTTTGCTTTCATTTTTTATGATAAAATTATTACGTTGTCACTAATGGTATAGTAATTATGACACTAACAAGTCTTTCACAATTGCACTGTCACTAATAATATGTTATTAGTGTCAATAATAGCTTTGTCACGCTTAAGTTGTCACTAATAGTATTAAATATTTAGCACATACACCATTTTAGAAAAAATAAAATGTAATTGTGAAAAAATAAATTATTGTCACTATTATGATTTGTTATTATGAGGAGAAAATTATTTTACATTTAATTGATATATTTTTGTGACAAAAATTCTCATTAATACAAGTGAAAATAGTTAGTGGCAATAATATATCATCACAGTAGCATATGAACCACTATGGTTACTATTATTCAAAATGATAGTGACAAGAAATCTTTCATCACACAAAATTTAAAATAATTTTAACAAGAAATCTTTTCGTTACATAAATTTTAAACCTTTTGTGACTAACACTTGTCGCTAACATAAGCTCAACTAATTTGCCATGACCCGAAACCATATCAGGCACATGATAACCTCCGCATACTTGGGCTAATGATACTCACGGTACCCTTAACCCGACTATGCAAGGCTAACTGGATATCTTTAAAAACATTTCGGCAGTACAATGGCTATATTTTGAAAATCCCATAATGAAAAACACCTATAGATTAATTTTAAATGCACTTTTATATTCACATTAAACCTTTACCATAACTTTTAGACTTTGAAGTCCACTCAAGAGCAATCTCAACAATAGTACAAAATGTTCATACATAAAGTCATTTACAAACCATAAGATAGAAAAGAGTTAATTTACAAAATTATAAAGCATATCAACATAATCACGAGCCACTATACAACAAAAGTACAAAATAAAAACTACCCACGTACGATAATGCCTCAAATATGTCAAAAGACCGCACGAACCACTCAAAGCTTCAAGCTCACCAAATTAACCTGCGTGGTTGGGAAGCAGAGGGGTGAGTACACTATGTACTCAGCGAGCAGGAAAAACATATATCGCAAATAGAACCCGGTACACATCAAGACGGTCTAAATAACCTAAGGACGGTTTTACGCATCTAACATGCATATAACCACCTATGAATTGAACACACATGACATAGAAACACATAGGTCTAGTCTATGACTCAACCTATACTGGTTAGGAACCACATAGGCCTAGCCTATTAATCACTCATTCAGTGAACATAGGTTCTAGTTCCAGTACATAAGAGTAGAAGAGCATCACATGTAAAAATAGAATCTATTGAGGAAGCCAAATCTCATAATAAGCCAAAATACTTATGTGCGCCACCACTAGTCGGCCAAACTAGTGTGCACACCCACCGAATCCTTATGTTGCCTCGACTTTCATCTGTGGTGAGTCCAAACTACGGTCTATAAAAGCATCATGAACCTAGGTGATGACCTCGTCGGTGATCAGACCTTTAGGTGTGCAATCACCCGCAAATCCTGTAGAATAGTGTCATTATAAAGACTCGACTTATATGTACTAGTGTCAAGGGTATGGGGGTCGCTTAATCCGTTATGCCTAGCACACGATTGGCCAATTGTTAGCCAATTGTTAGCTTACCAATTACAAACAAAAAATCATATACAAATATTTAGTAATAAAATCAAGTAAGTTACTATGCCTTTCTTTATCGAGCCAACTGATAAAATGGAACCTTGCTATGACTCTAAGCCAAAAGAGAATATATACATGCAGTATACATGACTCGGTTATGCATATGTAAGTTCCAAAAACATTATTTCATACAGTGAAAGTCATCTTTTGCACACCAAGTGCAAAATTATTGAAAAATATAGTTTCAGAAAATAAAACATTGTCCTTTGCACTTTAAATGCAGGTTTGTTGAAAACAATATCATTCCTCGAAATACAAAATAAAAACATCAATTTTACTCCAAGTGTATAGAGTTATTCAAAATAATTTTTATTAAATATATAAGTATACTAACATCTATTTGAGATTCAATTCCACTATGCATTACCTGGGTTCAAAATTCACATACAAGTCATTAAGCATGTCTTGGGTTGTCTTAGTCCCATTTAAGACACATGTTTTTCCCAACTCACCTCAAAAGAAGGTGTACACTCCTTTGACTTCAACAATCGTTGGTACGAGCTCCTTGATCCACATCTCCCAAGCCTTTATATGTATAAATGTAATGTATTTACTACTCAAACATATAACTCATATTTATACACCATCACATAAATGTATAAAACACAATATCACTATTTTTTTAAGGCTATAGGATTTGGCCATTAAGCTTCTCACATGTTTACTTCCCTTATAATTCACATAAGCTTTCTTTTACATTTTTTAATGCATTTAATGCCTTGATCCAATACTTACACTTTTTAAAGCATAATTAAGCACATTTTTATCCAAGCACATTAGGCCACTACTTATCAATCTAAGCAACAATTCAAGTTTACTCTAAGTAAACATGAAAGCCTCTTTCCAATGCACACCATCAAAATCCTTAAATCCTAAGCCAAGTTCACTTAGGCATTTTATCAAACACCTAAAGGCATAAACTTGAAAGCCTCCTTCTAATGTACTTCTTCCTCATTTTTCATCATCAATTCACATTATACATACACAATTAACATCATAGAGTTCATTTAAACCATCAATTTCAAACGATATTCAAAATTTCACAAACTTTCACCAAAGATAAGGCATTTTGGTTTTGTCTTAAGGAAGCTTCTCCATGATTCATTTCATGCATCTAAACCATGTTTCGTGCATATTCAATCATGGAGAACAACATATCTTAACACCAAACTCAAAATCATAACGTAAAGAGAGTGAGACAAAATTTAACTAAACTTTCCTTTGGTGATATCTTAAAATCCTTTGAGAATTTCTTAAATATAATGAAAGATTTGAGTTTCTTGATCCCAAATTAACTTAGAACACATTAGTTTGGGTTAGAGAATCAAAAAAAGATTAAGTGATCGCCAAACCTTCCTCTTCTCTTCCTCTCTTCTTCCTTTTTCTCCTTTCTTTTAATTAAAACAAAGTGTTTTAATGCCAAATAATGGGGTGCACGGCCACACATAAGAAGGTCTAGAATTTTAACTCTTCTTTGACCAAACATGGTGAATTTACCTTTTTTCCCTTAGGTTATGTGAAATTACCATTATACCCTTCAAACTTTTCCTAAATTTGCAATTAAGCACAAAATTTGAGAATGACCAAAACTTTTATTTTCATTTTTGTGCTTGGAATTTTGAAAATTATAATTAAGCCCCTTAGCCTTATAATTGGTCCTCTAAGAATTGAAAATTTGCATTTAAGTCCCTTAACTTTTAACAGGTTGTAAATAAACCCTTATGTATATCAACTTTTAAAATTAAGCTTTCTAAGTGTCCGATAAGTCTATAAATCATGTCTAATCACCTATAAGGCATTAGGACACATTTAACTCGGCCACCATGGCCATATCCATCCAATGGAATCACTTTTACATAATTAGAAGCTTGTATGGCAGAAATCTCCAAGATTTCGCATACCGATGAACTCTAAGTTCATATAAGGGCATATAACATTATATATCACTGGAAAATATACCGAAATGATTCAAATACATTTTTGAACTCATATACAACCATGTATATATATAAATGTACAGTAGTATCTCTAAGTACAGACCAACACCAAAGGGCTCAAAGAGTCCAACGTTACATAGTTAATGTCAATTAAATATTGTCACAATAATAAACTTACCCTTATAGTCAATATTATTTAAAATTATTGTCATTGAAAATATTTTTCACACTTAAATATTTTCATTTTTGTGATAAAAATGTTATGACTATCATTGAAAATATTGCAATAAGTAAAAACTAGCATTAAAAATTATTTATTTTTTCTTACATTAACCTATGTAAATATTGTAACAAAAAATTTAGCATTTTAATAGATTTTTAGCAAACATAATTAAATTTAATATTACATTAGAAAGATATCATAATAAATGAGGTTAAAAATAAATTATATTAAAGTATCAAGTAAAAGGCTAAATCAATCTAAATTCCAAAAATAATTTTGAAATAAATGTTTAATTATCATCGTCATCTTCATTAGCCTCATCTTCACTTACTGTATTTATCTCATCATCATTAATAAAAGTACACTTATCATAATCAATTTCATCATCTTCTTCAGCACCTATGATATTAATAGTTATGGGATTTCCTTCAACAGTTGTTGTGGCCAAGCCAGATCTATTCAATGATACCATATCATCATCCTACTCCAAATTAGCTCCATGAAACGTAAAACCAAACACGTCATTTTCTTGGCATGGCTCATCTACATCTGCATCATGCAAATCATACAAATCACGCGGTTTTGTCTTCACTACAACTTGCCAATTATGCTTTTTAATGTCTCTTACATAATAAGCTTGTTCAACTAAAACATATGGTTCATTGGTGTTCAACTTGCGTGTAATATTGATAATAAGAAACCCAAATTTGTCAACTTTATATTCACCTTTATGATACACATCCCACCAATTAGCCTTAAATAAAGTAACATTATTTCTCCCAAAATAATTTAATTGTATGATATCTGTTAATACACCAAAATAATCCAAGTTACCTGTATTTTCATCCCTTTTCACAAGAATGTTGCTATTTTGTGATTTCAACTGCAAATCTCTTTCCTTTGTGTTAAACCTCCAACCTTTGATGAGGAAGCTTTTATAACGATAAACTCATACATCAGGCCCATACGCCAGATGCAACAATTGACCATTAATCAAGTCACTTCCTTCAGCATGCAATTGAATTATCTAGGAGGAGTAATAATCATTAAACATGTAATTTTAAAAATAATTATTTCATAATAATAAAATTTATAAGTGTGTGTCTTTATATATATATACATACTAAATTTTTAAACCATTGATAAAATTCTTGCTGGTATTTTCTTTCTACATTTTTAGGATCTCTCTCTTGAGTTTTTCTTTAAGCATGCTTCACATTAAAAATAAGTAAAATATGAATAAATATGTAAAGAATATTACATAAATGAATAATTAAAAGTTAGATCACTTACTTGGCATACTTGTGGATTTCTTGACAATTCTCTAGCACATACGTTCTCGCTTGAGCCCATTCAATTAAGCTTAACTCTTTATATGATTTCCCAAGTAAAGGCCTACATGTTTATGAAAAAACTTTAATATCCGAATGCAACTGATCATCACTTCCTTCATAGTTTCTTCCAATACCATTCAACTTAGTCTCAGTATGATGTAAATATTTTGGCAAAAGCACATGCACTCTTGTACAATATGTTCTTTAATAATGGATCCTTCTAGACTTGCCTTATTTCTCACATACGATTTAAGTGTGAGCAAATATTGCTCTATAGGATACATCCATCGAAACTGTACTGGCCTGACAAGTTTAGCCTTACTCATAAGATGAACTATTAAATGTATCATGATGTCAAAAAATGAGCACGAAAATATCTGCTCTAACTTACAAAGTGTGTAACACCCCACTCCCGCTAGATCCGAACCCGATATCGATGGTGATACCTGAATCCGTGCCCCGCGAGAATGGCGTCTCACGTCACTTACTATTTAAAAACTCGGTATACTTTTTTTTTGAATTTAGAACTTTTATCAATGGTCATAAATGTGGGCCCACTTTTCTTTTTCAAAACATTTTGTTACTTAAACTGAAAACGAAAC
>JAOQMS010042475.1:0-13684 GCA_027563885.1 Erythroxylum longipes
ACTAAATGTGTAATTATATTAGTAATTAATTGATTGTATTTAGATTCTACCCTAATCTATCCAAATTTCTTAGAATCACTTGATCAATGATGTTAATTGATTAGTAATTGATGTTATTACATTCAAGTTTCAAAGCTCTAAAACATAAAAGATCTAAAGTAATTGATATTATTTAGTTTCCATCTAAACTTTATGAAAACCTCATTTACATTATTTATAGTCTTTGGAAATAAAAGGTTGATGATGATGCTATAATACTATTCATAAGCAACTTGTAAGTAAGCAACAAGGGCAGGCATGTAATGTAATGTGAATGCAAAGCAAAAGTTGTCTCATAAAATTCCATCGAGAAATTTCCAAGGTAGAAGTAGAGGCAGTTGTTGTTTGTTTAAAAGTTGGTGGTTCACTAGTAATCCATTTGTGCTTATGTCAAGTTAATGCCACCATTAATTCCATTGACAGTGACTAGGGGAAGAAGAAGGCCAAACGTACTTTGGACTTGGAAATCCTAATTCCTGAATTCAACTTGGTTTTAGTCGTAGGAAACAGAAAATCGTTCCCTCAGCTTCAGAATATTAATATAAATAAAGCTCTTTTCTCACCTACAGTGCTCAAATGCTAAAGGATTTGCAATTTTTGCTAGCTAATTGTACTACAAAGGAAGTATGTTCAATCCACCTACTCGTATCATTCCCAGGAAAACAAAAAAGACTCATCATTTTTCTTCGCTATTCAACATGTAAAGAAAGTCAGATAGCAGATTATTACAACTCTAAGGACTCTTTATGTAACCTTTCAATTGGCCAGAACCTTTAAACTTTCATGCTTTTTTCTTTGTGTTTAGATCATGTTGATGAAGATGAAAAATAATCATACGAAGGAAACATCACATAGGGCATTTAATTTTGATTTGTTTACATTTTGAGCCAAACCAGTTGGCAAAGAAACCACAACATACGTATCCAAAGTGCCTGCCCTCTAATTCTAGAGACATCATTGAAATTGCAGTGTTAATTAAGGAATTTCATCGAATACGTTTAAAGCAGAACGTAAAACACACGTTTATTCAACACTTCATAATTCTGTTCCCTTTCTTCACCATCACCCCGAAAAATTCAACATAAACCCAACAATATCAACCTTCAATCCATGTAAACAACTCAATTCAATCGAAGAAACCACAACATTTTTACATTCGGTTATCTTTAAGACATTCAAAAAGAAACCTACAACAAATGAAAAAGAACTTACCAGGTTGAGCTCAACTGTATGAGATAATGGATGGGGGAAGATAAATGAATGGGTAGACCCTGGATCAATTAAAACAATAACATCATCATGAAATAATTTAACCGTACCAGTCACAACTTCTGGAGCTGCTTCTGCTTCCTCCCATGTCATTGCAATACTCTAGCTGGTGCTTGCCCCTTTGATCATCTTAGAGGCTTTACCTTTTTGGCTACACTAGAACTGCCCACTTCAGTTGCAGACTTAAATTCCACGGTCTCAACCCTCTTTGAATCTTGCCTCTGAGTTCTCGCCTGTCTAACATATTGTGGACACTCTCTGGCCATATGCCCTCTCTCTCCATAATTAAAGCAAGCTCCAGTCAGTCAATAACACTCCCCTTTATGGAATTTGCCGCAATGATCACATTTTGGATAGGATGGCTTGTTCCCCTCTCCTCTTCTGCCTCCTCCTGTATTCGAGGCTTGAAGAGAAATAGTTCTCGTCAGTTTAGGTCCACTTGAGCGACTGCTTCGAATCTCAGACAGTGTAGGGAAAGTCTTGGCATTCCTTCCTAGCAAAGGCATACTACCTCCCCTACTTAGTTGTTCTCTTTCTATTCACTACTCTTTTTATATTCTCCACATTTTCAATCCTCAGGGTAGCCTCTACAAACTGTTAAAAATCATAAAAATTCTGCACTACCAATTTTTCTCTAATGGCCAAATGTAAACCTGCTTCAAATCTTCGGCACTTAGCTGCTTCACTCATCATTAGCTCGGCTACATATCTGGATAACTGGGTAAACCTGCGCTTATACTCACTCACCGTCATCTCCCTCTGTGTAAGGCTTAAAAACTCCTTCTGCTTCTGTTGAATATACACCTCGAACAGATACTTCTTCTTATAGGCAGCTTGGAAATCAGCCCATGTTAACACTGGCGGCTTAAATTGGCTCCTTGGCATGCTTTCCCACTAATTCAAGGCATCATCCTGTAGCAAGCTTGCAGCATACACCATCTTTTCTTCGTCTTCATAATCCACCTGCTCCAATATTCTATCTGTCTTCCTTAACTAAGTCTTCGCTTCCTCAGGGTTAGTTGTTCCATAAAAGTCCACGGTGCCATACTTTCTCAGCTTATCAAATTGTCTTCCTTTCTTGGATGGGGCTAGAGTAGACATGGATGACATCTGACTCATTGCTTGCACAAAAGCCTAAGCAAAGGCTTGAAACATTCTGGGATCAAACGGATTAGGTACTTGTGTTTGAGGGAGAGGTGGTTCGGGCCTCTGAGGTGGAAAGGGCTCACTATTCTGCCCTACAGTTGCCTCAGCAATTGCTGGGGCTACGGATTCATCAATACCCTCCTCTCTCGGTGGAGAATTAGGTGCAGCAGATCCTTGCAAAATCCCTCTAACTATTCTTCGACGAGGTGGCATTTTATTCCTTCAATAAAATATTAACATTTAGCTTATTTTCATTTTGAATGTTATGTCCTACATGTATGCATGATACGCATGTCACTTAATACAATCAATCAATTTAACACAATAACAATTAATCACATAGCATATAATTCATAACATAACATAACATATTCTAAGCTTAGGAATCCTTAGAAACCGTGGGCTCTGATACCAAAGATGTTATTCTCGGGTCTCGATTCGGACATAAAATTTTGATAAATAATTTACAAAACAAAATAAAATTGATAAATTCATGGTGGGATTTTTAACTAATAATAAGAATAAATAGCATAAGGCTATGATAGCAATAATAAACAAATTAAAAAAATAAAAAATACAACACAACACTCACGGGTGTGAGTTTTAAGTCTCGACTTCAATACAAACACTTACGGACTTCACTAAGAAAAAGCACGGGCGTGTGAGAAAATTCTTACGCCCGTGAGAATCAAGATATCCTAGAATTTCCTGCAACTCCATAGTCGTGCACTCTCACTTCAAACTACCATAACTTTCAAACCACTAATTCAAAAATTTCAAACTTTATGTCGTTAGAAAGCTAAGAAAAATGCCTACAACTTTTATGAAGACACTTTTGTCAAATTTCACCTAGATCAGTGCAGTTTATTCCTCAAATTTTAGATGGTATTTTTAACCCTTATTCACTGTTAATGTTCATCTGTTAACAACATTTACACATATATATAAACAAAACCAGTAACTTCAACCACAAGACCTGAAATCCAACTTTCAATTTCATACATACCACTTCTATATAAACAATTTTTCTTGAAGATAATCCATCCCAAAAACTATCACATAAACCACATTAACATTTGACAAAACATAACATTTTACACAATCATATAAAGGTCTCTGCAACTCTTCTTTCAACATTCATAACAGAGTTTCTGCACCACTCCATATTACAAATCCAAAATATTAAGTAGCAAAATGCAAAACACAATTATGGATGCTCATGCTTGAAATAAATCTAAGTGCCAATAATTTCTGAACTACCTAGATAAGTTACAATAATAAAAATCCTTGGAGTCTGCCGAAGTTTTGCAAGGTTTATTGCTGATTTGCTTTTTCTTCACCCCGGGAGTGAAAAAATAGTGGGTTGAGTTAGGAAGCTCAGTGCCTAATATGTTAATAGCCAGCGATAACGAACCACTCACACACAATCAATACTTCATCGCACAAATCAGATCATAAACTCAATTTATAATCAAATCATATCACTCAATTTTGCTTTATACTTAACAAATTAATATGCAATGCACAAACATAATGGCTCGAGAGAATCCCATAGAAAGAAATGGTGAAACTGAAGTTTACACCATGAACAAAATGAGTCCATTTTTTTCGAAGCTCATGTGCCACAAACGGGCATCCGAGAGAAGGCTTTAAGTTGACGTGCACGTGACGAACGGAATGGTATCTCTCTTACCCATATAAACAGATTTAAGATGCATACATATCAAAATCATATTCTTCATACTTCTAAATTTTCTGTTTTTCCTTGGCATAAAGCAACACAATCAAACAAACAAACATGATATAAATTCAAGGAATATTTTTCTCACATTCACAATGATTCAAGACAAACGTTTATACATTTTTTTCACATTCACAATGAATCAAAACAAACATTTATAGCATTCATACACATAAATATTTTTGCTCATCATCATAAAAATATAAACATATTACCCACTTATTTTACTTGACACTTCCAAGATCAAGCTTGTTCTTCTCCTTGTTCTTGACTTCGACTAGCTTGATTCCCTTCAAAAACATATATTTTCATTTAATCAACACTTTCCTTAAACCTAACTATCCATGAATGAACTTAAGCTTGATCTATTCTTGATTTATCTAACTCAAAGAACTAAGATCTAACTAAAGTTATAAGAATCCAAGAAGATAAAGCTCTTGTTCTTCTTCTCTCTCTCTCTCTTCATTTTCATCACATAAAACCTACTTTCTTTACTTCCTTCATCTATCAAAACAAAAAGAATAGACAAAAAAAATACCAAAAGAACTTACCTAAACTTTTCCTTCTTCTTCTTTCTCCTTTTTCTTTCTTTCTTTCTTCTTCCCTTTCTTTATCCTTCTCTCCTTCTAGTCTCTTCCATGACACTTGCTCTTTTTCTTTTGATTTCTTATCCCTCACGACTCCTTCTCCTCTTTGTCTTATTAATTTAAGACAAAAGTTTTGATTTTCTAATTTTGCCCTTCCTTATTAAATCAAATTTCTACTAACTCCTCCACTTTAGTTTTAATTCTTTCTTTTTAATTCATGCCACCATATAAAATTCATAATATACCATATTAAACTCCAAAAATTTTCTAATTCATAAATTCTAATTTATTTTCATGCTTAATAATTTAATAAAATAAATCTTAAGAAAATCAGGACCCAACATTCAGAATGAAACGAGTCGTTCAGGAGATACGTCAGTCATTCATCGACCTATGTCTTGTCTTTCTAAACTTGTTCTTCTGCGAGAAAAGAAAGAACGAGTATGTCTATGTGCTTTATTTTTATTTTTATCTTATATTTGATTATTGGAAAATGGAAATTAACGTTTTCAGAAAGATTTGAGTGAAATGAAAGTCTAAATAAAAATGAAATGGCTGCCAAATTGGACATTTGGTGTATTGATTGAATTGAAGGAGTCTGATTTCTCTCCTCGGTGGCTCCGCCAAGTCAAGATCGATGAGAAGTCGCCACATGTCAGTCTTAGCTTCTCATTTTTGAAGGAACCAATCCCTTTAACATTATTAAATAAAGGTAATCTTAATTCTAAACTCGAGTATATTTGATTATAGATGCATTAGTTGACTTAGGAATTTGTTAAGAAATTATATCATCTGGACCGATTAATCCTTTCTATATCTTTTTTTAATCTCATTTCAGTCTTTTTTCCCCTGGTTTCGTTTTAGTTACTGATTGTGAAGTTCTCTGAATTAGATTTGGTTCTATTCTGTAAAAATGTAGTTCATAGTCGATGCATTCTAAATCTAAACTACGTTGATGCTATTGGTTAATGGAAACTTCTTATGTTTGATCTCCATAATCGTTTACGAGAGAAACCCTAACAATCCCCCCTCTTTCCTTTTCGATTATTCTGATTTTCCATTTAAAATGCATATTTGCTGTTATTTAATTTCTTCGCTTTTATTTGTTTACTTGTATATCTACTTGTGTTCTTTATTTTGTAGGGTGCTTTACTTTCCCACGCTACATCTTTGATCTTGTGCACTCTAAGTTCATTGCTCTATTCTCCATTTATGGCAGTGGGAGATCGTTCGATTAGCAAAATGGTAAGCAATTTTATTTCCATTTGAAAAGTTATGTGTAGAGATTGAAAATGAATGTGTTACAGCCTTTGGCCTGTTAGGAAAGTGTTGTAAATGAATGGAATGAAGAGAAAGTTCTATTTCTGGGGAGAATGCATAACTTACGAGAAGTTAACGTATCTCTATTGTAATATTTGTTTACTAATCTACATTATATCTTTTCTTGTTAAAACACTGAGGCTATTTCTTACGCAGGCCCTTCGTAGCACGAATCATCCAAATATCATAAAGTAAAAAAGGTTTTCAGGGAAAACAATGACCTATTCTTCATTTTTGAATACATGGTCAGTGATATTTCGTTCATGTGCTTAACATTTTAGTTGGAGTTAGCTTGAGTAAAGAAGATGCATAATTTTTCCATAATTTGTCTTCATATGAGATTATTCCAAGGTGTTCAGATAAAATTTCTGTGATACTTGAAACAAATACTATTCCATGCTTACAAGTTTGATGCTTTAAAAGTACCTAAATGTTTTGTCATCTGCAAATCTTTGATTTATTCCTCCACTATTCTAGGAGTACAATTTGTACCAATTGATGAGGGAATGGGAAAAGCCTTTCTCAAAGGAAGAGATAAGACGTTTTGTTTCTCAAGTGCTCCAAGGGCTGAGTCATATGCATAGAAATGGATACTTTCATCGAGATTTAAAACCAGGTGGGAGGGCTTGTGATTTACTATTCTCCTTTATATTTTTGTGTTAATGAGAATCTTATAGATCCAGTTGACAAATTAAACAAATTCAATTTTCTATTAGAGAACTTGCTGGTGACAAAAGATGTTCTAAAAATTGCTAACTTTGGACTGGATAGAGAAGTTCTGGCACTGGCTCCTTACACAGAATATGTCGATGATCTTGCTCCCTAAAATAGTTAGTGTGAGCTGTGCAGTATTTTGGCTGAGTTACTTTCAGATTATGGTGCAATCTATCTAGATTTTTAATGTTTTTTAATCATATTTTCTATTACAGTAGAAAGAATTGATGCCTTCTTTAACCATGACATTTTTTCCTTTTCCCTGCGGAGGTTGTTTGCAATGTTTCTCAAGGTACGAGGAAGGTAATGATTTATGACTGGCTTCAAAATTGCTTCTTGATACAGCTATATCCTTTGATTATACTGTAATCAGCTGTGTGTTCTGAAAGAAATTTCTTTCACAGTTTGTGGATTTTTTTTAACCAGGACATTTTGTTCTGCTCTGATTTCAAAGATCATCAAGAATAGTCAGGTACTTGTTTGTTCTTTTCCTTTGCCTAATAATAAAATGGGAAACTTGGATTAGAAAAAGTTCCTCGCACTGCATATTTTTGTAGTTGGAGGTTAGTTCCCCTCAACACTTCCTTAGTAGTCCTATTGATTGTCTACACGTCCCAGCTAGACTAGGTTTGATTTTTTTATTTCTTTTACATTGACATTTAGTTCAAGAATTAATTTATCTAAACAGAATGTTCAATTTTTTGTTTTCGACTGGGATTCACTTGAGAGTTTGGCTTTTGTTGTCTCATTGCTAAATCAGATATGTAGGTTGTTGGTTCAAGCAATCTGAAATGGCATTATTAATACTCATCATCTTGTTTTTGTAGCAATGCCATAACCTTGTGATTTTTATATCTATATATATAGATTTTCAAGATACCACCTTTCATTGTTTCTTATAGATGTTCAAGATCCCACCATCTCCATGATGATTGACGCAGGGAGGGAGGTGGTGTTCAGGTGATGATAACCATGCCATGAGTTTGGTTAATGTTTGGTGAGAGGTCTATTATGAAACGTGAATTATGTTAGCTTAGATTTTGAAGGAATTTATGACAATTTGTATACGAACTATCTTCTATTGGATCAATGAGTTATCCTATTTTATTTTTACATACTTTAGCTGATTCTTTCGTTTCATTTTGGACTCTCTGTACCCTCCTAGGCATCTAGTTAGTCCTCAAGGGCAATAATGGAATAAATATATTGATACTTCAAATCAAAGTGGCAGTTACAAGTTAGATGATTTCCTGTGTAAGTACTGTGTAATAAATTAACAAAAGTGTTAATTTATTATAATAACATGTAGATACATATTTTAAATTAATTTGTAAAATTTATTATAATAATATGCATGTGAGTGATCTTAAAAAAGATGCACGAAGTAAATTGTAAGCTTATTTTTTTACTCAAAAATGGTGGAGTTTTTTGACGTAAAAAACTATCTAAAAGTGAAAAATATCGATAGAGAAAAGCATCTAAAAGTTTACACAAGGCATCTAAAATAACATTTATGTGTCTAAGAAAACTATCAAAAATGTATGTTTTCGACGCATCGATGTGTAAATAGATTTTCGACGCTTAGATGTATAAAAAATTTATGTTCTTTCGACGCATCTATGTGTCTAAGAAAACCCTCGAAAATCATTTTTGTGACACTTGTTTTTTATTCGCTTTATAAAGCGTCTAAAATTATTTTTAAGATGCAAAAAAGCATCTAAAAACTCCACCTTTTGTGTCTTTAAACTCCATATTTTGTTGTAGTGGAAGACAATAAAAGTAATGTGTGGTATTTGGATTTTGGTTGTAGCAATCACTTGTGTGGAAAAAAGGAGATGTTTTCCAATTTGGATGAATATTTTAAAAGCTCGGTGAAATACGGAAATAATCATGTGGTCCCTGTGCTTGGAAAAGGAAGGATCCCCAATACTGCTAAAAATGGGTCTAAGAAGTTTATTTCTGAAGTTTTCTATGTGTTTAGTTTATACCATAATTTATTGATCCTTGGTCAACTGCAGGAGAAAGGTTATGATTTAAGAATGGTATTTGTACTATTCGTGATAATCATTTGGGACCAATTGCAAGGTTAAAGATGAGCAATAATCAATTA
Source organism: Erythroxylum longipes (assembly GCA_027563885.1). NCBI lineage: Eukaryota > Viridiplantae > Streptophyta > Magnoliopsida > Malpighiales > Erythroxylaceae > Erythroxylum > Erythroxylum longipes. The sequence continues at coordinate 8,927 of JAOQMS010042475.1, forward strand.
TTTGCTCTTAATATTAATTATGGTAATATAACTTGTTTTTATTTCCAGTACTTTTGATGACGTTTGGTTATGGCACATCAGATTTAGGCATTTTTACTTTCGTGGTTTGCATTATTTGACCAAGAATAATGTTCTTTTAGGGTTGCCCTCTATTGATTTTCATGATAGATAGTGTGAGTCTTGTATTTTGGGCAAGAAACATAGGGATCCATTTCCTAGTGGCATGGCTTGGAGAGCTGGACAACCATTAGAGTTAATACATTCTGATTTGTGCACTGTGGAGTTTCCTTCTAATGGAGGTAATAAGTATTTTATTACTTTCATTGCTAATTTTATTAGAAAGTCCTTGGTTTATTTTCTGAAGAATAAGTCTGATGCTTGTAATGTATTTAAGAGTTTTAAAGTTTATGTTGAGAAATAAAGCGGTCATCCCATTAAACTTTTGAGAACTGATAGAGGCACAGAATATACAGTTTGTGATGATTTTTTGGCACAACCTGGAATTAAGCATCAGTTAACAACAAGGTACACTCCTCAGCAGAATGGCATAATAGAAAATAGAACAGTGATGGACATGGTACGGTCGATGTTAGCTGCAAAGCAAATGCCTAAAGGTTTTTGGACTAAAGCAATTTCTTGTGCTTTTCATGTGTTAAACAGATGTCCTACTAGATGCAATGGTGGCAAGACTCCATACGAGATTTGGAGTGGTAAAAAGCCAAATATCTCTCATCTTATAGTATTTGGGTGTTTGGCATATGCACTTATCCTAGATGCTATCAGGAAGAAGCTTGATGATAAGGTGAAGAAATGTATTTTTATTAGCTACAGTTCAGAGACTAAGGGGTAAAAGTTGATTAATCCAGTGACCAAGAAAATTATTATAAGTAGAAATGTCAGTTTTGATGAGTAAGGTGCTTGGGACTGGTCACAAAAGGAGTCAGATTCAGCAGTGAGTCATCCACCATAACTGTCATATTTTGAAGATGAGAATTATGTGATTGATCAGTCGGAAGAGCCAAAATAGCCGAATGTTTCAACTCAGCAAAGTTCTCCTCAATCTAGTCGTCCACAAAAATAGGAACGATTGCCAGCTCATTTGAAAGACATTACAACAAAATATGGAGTTTAAAGACATAAAATGTGGAGTTTTTAGACGCTTTTTTACGCCTTAAAAAAATTTTAAATGCATGCCTTTTGGTCTTTACAATGCTCCTGCTGCATTTCAGCGCTGCATGATGGCTATCTTTTCTGATATGGTTGAGAATTTCATGGAAGTTTTTATGGATGATTTTCTGTTTTTGGTGATTCTTTTGATAACTGCTTACATAATTTGCCTCTGGTGTTAAAAAGATGTCAGGATACCAACTTGGTGCTCAATTAGGAGAAATGCCATTTTATGGTGAGGGAAGGAATTATGTTGAGTCACAAAGTATCTGCTTATGGCATTGAAGTGGACCGAGCCAAAACAACAACTATTGAAAAGCTTCCTCCACCGACAAATGTAAAGGGTATCCGTAGTTTCTTTGGACATGCGGGGTTTAACCGGAGATTCATTAAAGACTTCTCCAAGATCGCTAAACCCCTTTGCAATATTTTGGAAAAGGATGTAAAATTTGAGTTCAATGAGAAATGCTTACAGGCTTTTGAGTTGATCAAGAAAAAGTTGATTTCAGCTCCCATGATGATCACACCGGATTGGCAACAACCGTTTGAAATTATATGTGATGCAAGTGACTTCGTAGTGGGAGCAGCTTTAGGCCAAAGGTGAGAGAAAGTGTTCAGGGTTATCTACTACTCTAGCTAGACTTTGGATAATGCCCAGAAAAATTACACTACTACAGAGAAGGAAATGTTAGCGGTTGTGTTTGCTTTGGACAAGTTTCGGTCATATGTCATTGGGTCCAAGGTTGTGGTTTTCAAAGATTATGCGGCAATCTGATATTTGTTTGTTAAGAAAGATGCCAAGCTGCGACTCATTCGATGGGTGTTGCTTTTGCAAGAGTTTGATGTGGAGATCAAGGACAAAAAGGGGACAGAAAATGCAGTTGCCTACCATTCATCTCGATTAGAGCTTGAGGAATCAAAGTCACCAACACCTATCCAAGAGACTTTCGCATATGAGCAGTTATTTAGAGTCACTGAAAAGCTTCCATGGTTTGCCGATATGGGGAATTATTTAGCTACAGGTTTGATTCCTCCAGATTTAAATCCATCCTAAAAGAAAAAGTTCCTATTTGATGGAAAAAGTTATCTCTAGGATGAGCCTCTACTATTCAAGAGAGGTCCTGATCAAGTAATTCGAAGATGTATCCCAGAATATAAAGTCCTAGAAATTTTGAAGCATTGTCATTCATCACCATATGGAGGTCACTTTGGTCCAACAAGAATAGCAGCAAAATTTCTCCAATTTGGTTTCTATTGGCCTACACTTCATAAGGACTATTATGCTTTCACTAAGACATGTGACCGTTGTCAAAAAATGGGTAATATCTCACGACGTCATAAGCTTCCTTTAACCAACATTTTTTAGGTATAACTTTTCGATTTGTAGGGCATCGATTTCATGGGACCATTTCCCAAATCTTGTGGACAATCCTATATCCTTTTGGCAGTGGACTATGTATCAAAATCGGTTGAAGCCATAGCTTCACCAACAAATGATGCCAAGGTTGTTCTTAGATTTCTCAAGAAAAACACTTTCACAAGATTTGGCACTCCAAGGGCCATTATTAGTGATGAAGGTACCCACTTTTGCAACAAGCTTTTGGGTAATCTTTTAACCAAATATGGAGTTCGACACAAGGTTGCCTCACCTACCACCCACATTCAAATGGCCAAGCTGAAATATCAAATCGAGAGATCAAGGACATTCTTGAGAAAACAGTGAACCCTAACCGGAAAGACTGGCCTCTCAAGCTTGATGATGCCCTATGGGCATATAGGACGGCTTTCAAAACTCCAATTGGCGTGTCTCCATATCGTTTGCTTTTTGGAAAAGCTTGTCATCTTCCGGTAGAGTTGGAACACAAGGCTTATTGGGCAGTTAGGAAGTTAAATCTTGATTGGAAAAAATCGATTGAAAATCGGTCTCTTCAGTTGTGTGAATTAGAAGAATTAGGAAATGAAGCGTAAGAGAACTCTAAAATCTACAAGGAAAAAAGTAAGAAATGGCGTGACCAACACATCATAAGGAAAGAATTTGCTCCAGGAGATAAAGTTTTACTATTCAACTCAAGATTGAAGCTTTTTCTAAGTAAATTGCGCTCTAGATGGTCAGGGCCCTTTGTTGTGAAGAAAGTCACCTCTTATGGAGCGATTGAATTTGAGGGAAGCAATGGACGAACTTTCAAAGTGAATGGGCAAAGATTGAAGCATTATTATGGTCAAGATTTGAGAAACATTGCAAACATTTCACTCAAGGACCCGTAATTAAATGGCTACGTCGAGCTATCGACATTAAACATAGCACTTATGGGGAGGCACCCCAATCTTATCCTTTCATTTTAGTTCTTTATTGTTTCAATTTATTTTTATTGCCTTCATTTGAGTATCTCATTTATATTTTCTTTATCCGTTTTGTTTTGTTTTAAGAATGCAAGATTGGAGCTATGAATTATGATTTCAAGTCGCTGAGCCTTCTATAATCCAGGGAGTCTTCCTGGATTCAAGGACATTCAGAAGGAGAAAGTGGCTATGGACATACCGAATTATGGAGAATGATGCACACATAATGTCGAGCTAACGACTATAAGTGCTTAATGGGAGGCAACCCATTAGAGATAAATCAGATTTGATTTCTTCTTTCTCTTCTTTTTCATTTCAATTTTTCTTGCTTTTTCTAGGTTTTGAATTCTGTTTCTGATTTTCAGACTTGGTGTGAATCTTTCTTCTTACATTTACTTTAACATTAAGGACAATGTTGTGTTTAAGTGTGGGGAGGAGACTTTAGTTTGTTCTAGGTTACAATTTTCAAATTTTAGGGTAGTTTAGGTTCGAATTTATGTTGCATTTTGAGGGGCAAATTGCTGCATCTTCTTGCTCTTGCTTGAACTTGAGAAAATTTTCACGTTAGTTGCATGTTTTGCATTAAATAAACTATAAATTTAAAAACAAAAAACAAAAGTTTTGAAATTTACAATAATATTTTCTGTTTTTCTTACATCTTGTGCCTTCAACATTATTCTTTTTTGTGTGCATCTATAATTCTCTAGAACTTGCTTAATATCTTGACTTAGCATGCTTGCATGAACATGATAAAGTCATCTAGGTTAAACCACTTGAACTTAAATAACCAACCTAAATCATGATTTCCATTAGAAAGCCCCTTTGAGCTTTTATCCTTTTCTTTGCTTTCCACATTATTAACTTAGGCTTGATCTCATTTTTATACTCTATACCCTATGGCCAAGGTTAGTAGAGCATCTAATTGGCAAAGTTGAATATGTGAGTTGGTTGACATATGATGAAGTGGTGGTAATCTGAATGTTTGGCTATGAAAACAACATGAAAAAAAAACACAAAAAAAGAAAAACAACAAAAAAAGGGAAAGAGTTTCTACCATGAGATGGAAAAAAAGAAAAAGAAAAGAAAAGAAAAGTGTTTCCCAAGTGTTTCGAATTATGTGCCTGGATGCATACATGTACATGAGTTCTATGATATTCGGTATAGCTCTATTGGGTTTGCTTTAGCCTTATCTTATCTTTCTTTTACCTCACCTTTAGCCAAGCCCCATTACAACCATTCTAAAAACCTTTT